>JAHGUE010000044.1:26231-39235 GCA_036250615.1 Ptychadena robeensis | reverse complement strand
TGGTGCACTTTTGGTACAGAAATCTGGACCTCAGCAGTGCGCTAGGGAGGTTAAATTACTAATCCAAAAAATTAGATTGGACTTTTAAAGGTAGCCATACACAAGTGGATTTTCCACTCGATTTTTGACCGATCGATCACTGCGTGTGTTCACGAGATTGATCGCCGATCTATCGCGTTCTGCCCACCCTGAACGATCGACCAACCGGAACCGACTAAAAATCGGATCGGACATTGAACCAACATGTTGGTTTTTTTGGGTCGATCGTTTAGCAATCGGAGAACGTTGGTGACCCACAGCCCTATGAAGCAGCCTTTCCGATCAATGGATTTTGTGGAATTGGCCATTTTGGAGATCGCCTCATGCCCAATTCGACCACAAATCGGATTCACAAGGTGGTGTTGCATCGATTCCAGATCCGATCAACCGCCGATTCCTGATCCCCTGGAAAGATCGGGTCGGCCATCGACCGGCAATTGATCGCTAACAAATCGACCTGTGTATGGCGACCTTAAGAGTGGGGGTTGAAAGTCAGAGTAGGCATTGTCAGTATCAGAATAGGTATATCTATAAAGTATAAGAAATCCCCTTACATTGATTGTTTCTTCGTTTCCGGAAAGAATGTTCGTCAGTCTTTCTATGTCCTGCTCTCTCTCCCGGATAATCCGTTTCAGCTGATTCACCTCATTCTCTTTGTCTTCAAGTGCAAAGAATTTGCTTTCAATCGCCAGCTGATTTTATTACAAAAAAGGGAAAAAGTAAAACAAATGAAAGTCGACATCTGCAGACACGGATTCTCCTCTGTCCTCAGACAAATTCATTCCCCATGTATTACCCGTATCACCATTAGTCATAGCTATACACGGGACTAAGCCATATAATATTTCATGGACAACACGGCAACCAATATACAAACCTGACAAGTGACCCCCCCCCTCTCATCATCTCCCTCTCCAAATCCTTATCCCAGGGGGGACATTGTCCAATACAAAGCAATTCCCACAGAAATCGAACTGAGCGTCTTCTAATGTCATTCTGCGTTTCTTAATTTAACACTGTTATGTCGGGTGGTCAAACTAAGGCCCAGGGGCCGGATTCGGCGAGATCCACCAGGAATCATGTCAGTTTTCACGGTAAGAAGGTGAGTGCCTATGCTCCCACTAGTATAATCTATATTGCGGCACACACACCTTAGAATAGCAATAAAGTAAAAGAACGACTGTTTGGTTTGCTTACCTCCAAGGCGGTGTCTCGCTCTCGGATTCTCTGCCGTAGTTTCTCCAGAGTATGTTCATTACCACTCGGGATTTCTCTCAGGCTCTGTTTGTAGCTCAGGACATCCATGTATTCCTGAATATCCGGAGGGAACAATATATACACATTACACAACCGCTGACACACTGGGGTAAGGAGTGTAGTAAGAGAATACGTCTCAATTCAGCTATACACAGGACGTGCTAGATTCTATGGATGGAGATGGGGGTATTGATGTGTATTCAGTCTTTGTCTCACTCACTTGTAACATCTGCTCTTTCTTTGACACGGTTTCCTTTAGTTTGTGGATGTTCTGTTCCTGAGCGGCTAGTTTGGTGCATTTCTCCTCTTCTACGTGTTTCAGGTATTGGTTCTTGTCCTGCACTTCCTTTTGCAGCTTACGTAAAGCTCTGTGCAGTTCCTGTACGAGGATCACCATTACTTTTTTATATGAAAATAATACAGCGTCATAAAATATAAATGGATAAAGATTATTAGTGGATGACATACACGTTTCATACACCTCTAGAAGAAGAAGTGGGGGGGGGGGGGGCAAAACTGCCCAGCCTGCTGATCATACACCTTGCATGGAAAGGAAGCTAAGCTGAAACTCCAAGTTCATCAGAGACTACACCACTTCCAAAATGGATTGTGGATAAACTGCACACACCATCGCTCTGTCCATCTCACCACCTTCTGGGAAGTGGTGTAGTCTTAGACGTACCGTATTTTCCGGCGTATAAGACGACGACTTTTCCAGTTAAAATATAGAGTTTGGGGTACACTCGCCATATAAGACTACCCTGTCCAATGCACACAAAAAACAATTAAAAAACCATAAGATTTGCTTTCAATATGGTTATTTTCATTCTAATGACATAGGAAAACTGCCTGCAAGTCACGGGAAATCCACCGGCAACTGTGACGGCGTGTGTAATTTTTTTGGCCAGCTCAGGTAAACGGCAGTGGACCCCGGGCCTTACATATGTCTACTCTAACAACCTTAAAAGTCCTATTTTTTTTTAGTAATTTACATTTTAATTTCACATCCCTATCTGCAACCTTTCATATTAACATTTACCTGTGGTTATCCAAGTAACATAACTTGTATACATTTAATGCAAAGAATTTCGGCAATCAAAAATGTAACTGATATCATGTCACGTGATACAGTGAAGGTGTTTTAATGTGTTTGAGCTGAAATACCAGTTTCAGCCACTGGAGGCACAGCCTTTAATGAACACGTTGGCTTTGTCTTACACATCGACGAGGAAGAGAGGGAGGGGGGGGGGGGGGATAAGGGGGCGCTTCTGATGTCTGACAGGCAGACTCCTCTGGCTCAGAGGTTTCTGCACTCGGTGTATAAGACGACCCCCAACTTTTGAGAAGATTTTCCTGGGTTCAAAAGTCTTATACGCCAGAAAATACAGTACTTGGAGTTTCAATTTATGATTTAAGATGTATGATCAGCAGGCCCGTGCCCATAGACATGAGTGCACGCGAACAGGTGTGATCAGACGCAGCCACTTGTGACCCGCGGCCGACCATGGCCACCTGCGATTGTCGTGCCGCAACAAATCACTCTAGTGGGAACCAGCCCTTAGGCTGAAGTTGTCCTAATAATGATTAGCAGTATAGTGACGTCACAGAAGGAAACGTTTTCATTCAGCGTACCTGGTTATGATTCCATGTGGTCTCCTTCTGTTGTTTTCCTTCTAATAACTGCACTTCTAGCAACTGCTGAAACCTCTTGGCGTCAGTCAGTTGGTGTTCTTTCTGTAGAAGAGCCATCTGTTTTTTTTGAAGTTCCATCTGAGTTAAAAGCAATGTATTCTGCAGGTCTAAGAAGTCCAGCTGTGTTGGCATTACCTGGAAAAACTAGGATAGAAAATAAATGAAATGTAATATTTGTCATTAATCAACCAAAAAAAAAAGAACAAGGACAGAGGCGCACAACCTAGTACAACAAATGGTTAAATAATATGGAATTGAATAAAATTTAACAAAATGAAACAAGGTTAAACAAAACAACAGACAAGCTACTCGCATTAAAAGAGGTTTACAAGGGTGGATCTCTCAGGGCCGTGTGCTTTCCAGGTAGACCTCACTTCCTGGTTGGGGATGAGATCACTTCCTGCTTACAGATGCTGAGGGGCTCAACAGGAACAATAGGACGCGTTTCGAGCGGAGGCTTTTTTTCAACCATCTTAGCAACCTTAGGCCATGTTCCCACATGTGCGGCTGCCCGTGGCACGATTGAATGGCCACGGTTAAAAACACGGCCCGGGATAAAAAACGCAGTGAGCACATGTGGTAACATAGCCTTATTCAATGTCTCATATCCCTATGTACACCTAATAAATACCTGCTAACCCCTAATGTGTTCTGAAGACTCTTTATTTCTGCGTATTACCACATGTACACAGGGGTCTCGTACATCTTAGGGCTTGTTTCCACTGCGTTTTTCAATGCGTCAAGGTTCCTCCGTCAACGGAAGCGTGCATCCGTCAGTGCATCCGTCAGTGCATCCGTCAGTGCATCCGTCAGGACATACAGGAAATGTTTTCCTTCAGTGCATCCGTCAGTGACAGATTACACCCCTCCGTTGCGTCAAAATAGACGTAGTGATCTACGTCAATTTTAACACAACGGAGACCAACGGATTGCACCGACGGATGTTGGGACAGGCTCATTTGATATAATGGGCTACGTCAAAATCCCTCCGCCTGACGTACGTCAGATGGAGGGATTTTAACGCAGTGGAAACTAACCCTTACTAATGCAAGGGTCCTGAATTCTAGTCCCTGAACGCATTAAAGAAAACCGATATACAAAGTTCGGTGCAAAACAGGAACTTTTCTGAGTAAATGACTAGAGAGCAGTGTGGACAATGCCAGAATCAATGGCATGCAATGCACCAATGTATGTAACATATATGGTCACATGTTGTGGAAGCGTATGAATGTGCTCCACGTTCATCAGTTTATGACAAATATATAGGAAAAGAGATTCCTTAAGCTGCTGGACGTTCTGCCCGAGTCGTCTTGGGGTGAGCGTCTCATCTGATAAAACTCACCGCGAATAAAACTCACCAGTACTCCAAATTCCCATGGTGATGCCAAGCATCTGCATATCCACCGATGCTTCCGTGTCCACCCTGATTACATCAGCTATGATGCCAGAGGGGCGAGGGGTAGGCGCGCCATTGAACTCCATATTAATAGAAGGGCATTGCATTTTTAGACCACACACTGGGGACCTCCTGGAGCGCAGGAAACAGGACATTGAAAGCAGCGCAGTAGGTGAGTACCGCCAGGGAGGTTAAGGTATGCAATGAGTTTTATTACACCAACTGTTAGCCTCCTGGACGTTAGGCACGTGGCATGCTTTTTTTTTAAAATTTGTGGCAGAGAACAATAAAATCCGCCACTATTGCCAATGGCGCGTGAGGTTATCAGTTGCTGTAATTAAACTCATACTGCATACCTTAACCTCCCTGGTGGTACGCCTCTACCACACCGTTTTCAATATTCCCATATGGGCAATGAAAGCAGAGTACATAGTACCCTCCTACCCTCTACACATCACCTGTGACGCCAGGGATGTGGGGTGGGAACTGATGCTGCCACCTTAACCTCCCTAGCGGTTGAGACGAACCCTGTTCGTTCACCGCTCAGGCTCGTCTCAACCGCAGGGGAAGCCGGCATCGGGGAGACCCGATGCCTCCCTGGAAAGCTGCAGCGATTGTCTTAATCGCTGCAGCATTTCCGGGGTTTCGGCACCTCCCTGATTGGTGACACGGAAGGGGGCGGCGCCATAGACCTCCATGTTAATGGTGGAGCGCTGGCTTTCCCTCTCACGCAGCTGGTGTCAATAATGACACCAGCTGTGTGAAGAGCAGCGGCGCGAGGCAGGAAATGACAGGCAGTGTACTGTGTACACTGCCTCGATTGCCCGAACCGTGCCGATGTAAACAGCGCGATACGGGTAGTGCGCTAGGGAGGTTAATATGGAGATCATGGTGATATGGTGCCGCAGTGCCACAAGCGAGTTCTCCCAGATTTAGAATCGCCGTGGGCTTGCAGAGGATTGGACAATATCCCAGAGTGTAGCTCGGTGTGAATGTTTTGTAAACCGGAAGGGAGGATAAAAACCATTGCATTCTAATAACCACCATGAATTTATGTGTGCGACTGCACACGTACCTTACCCTTATATTTCTGGAAACTCTCCAAAGCAGATTCATAGGATTTGATTATAGAAAACAGAATACAGCAAATGTTCTTACCTTACAGAAGGGCTGTAGAATGATTTTACATAATGTGTACATGTGACTTACCATCATCATAATAAGACAACTTACCTGTAAATGCTCATTCTGACTTTTTAGAAGCATATCTTGAAGTTTGGCAATAGTGTCCTCGTGATTGCCTATTATCTGATACAACTCTCCCACCTACAACAATGAGGAAACACATCCTTACTGAAAGCAGGAAGTACAGTAGCAGGAGAATTATATATTTAAAGCAGAACTAAACTAATGCCTGGCATACACACGCCAATTGGCAGCCGATTTTTCAGCTGACCGACGGGCGGGCGTGCTCGCATGGACATGTCCGTAAACCTCTGGCCAATGCCATTAGTTTGAATGGGGACCGGTGTCCCTGCCCAAACTAACAGCTGGCACACAAAAGGGCCACCGCTCCTCTGTCGGCCCCCCGCTCGCTATGTGCGTGGGGGCTTTAAATTGTAAAATCATTAAGAAACAAAACAACAAATACAAATGAGCAGCAGCCACAAGAATACGAGAAACAAGGAAAACAAATTGTAAAGTGTCCCAGGCCCTAAACTCTCAGCAATATTACAAAAATAATTTAAATGACCCGACACTGAAGGAACATGTGTACAGTTTTAGGGGTTAAGTATAAGTCTCCCAAAAATGAGAGAAACAACAGGCTAAAAGTGACTACCATGTATACCCGAGTATATACCGAATTTTTCGGACTATAAGACACACCCAGTTTTTAGAGGAAATCGGAAAAAAAAATATTTCATTTGTTTAAATGAATGTGAAAAAATCTCATGCAGTACCCCTATTCAGCCACACCACCAAAATGGTGTCACTAGAGAGCAGACTTCAGTGTCTCTTCTTCCTCACACAGGGGGAAGGGAGGGGAGCCCCCCCCCCCACGGGGGAGTCTGCACTCTGGTCTCCCTGTCCCTTCTCTGCTGCGTGTGTAAGGAAGCTGCTTGCCAGTGCAGCTTGCTCCACACACTCTGCATTGGCTATATCTGCGGGGCTCTGCATGTATAGCCAATACAGTTCAGCTCCCCACAGCTCTCCTGGCAGATGGAGATTACACAGCTGACATAGCCCATCAGCTGATCTCCTCTCCCTCTGCACACAGCTGATCTATCTGCAGGGAGAGCTGTCGGGGAGCCAAGTTGCGATCAACGGCGGCTGCGGGTGGTCGCACATTCGGACCATAAGACGCAGACACTTCCCCCCCATTTTGAGGGTGAAAAAGTGCGTCTTATGGTCCGAAAAATACGGTATATACAGTTCATAATACTGCAGCCCACACAGACATGGTGATCGGGGGGGACAATGCTGACTTTTATGCTCCGTGACCTCACATGGAAACTTGATTGATTGTGGATAGGATTGTCAGGGACGTTATAATACAAGCGGCAGACTTATACAAATATTGTTTCTATTTTTAAAGTAAATTTTTTTTGGTATGTAATTAATTTTATTCAATTATCTGAAATACTTTCTGCAATGTAAATCAACTACAAGGACTTCTGCTATAATGTCACTGATGATTATGGGTATAGGAGTGGGAGTGAGGAGGGTCTAACGTTACATCCTAGCGGAGAGAGTGAGAGGAGCCAGCAGCTGCTTATCATCCTCCCTGTCAGTCAGCACATTCGAGTAATGAGCAGCAGCACAGGAAATATTCGTATTCACAAAATAGCGACATTTTTTACCTAATATTGTCAATAAATTTGTAAATTCCTGATCTCCAGTCATTATTACCGCCATTGTGCAAATCTGCATTTGTACATGCGCCTACTGCAAGCCCAATGCACGGTAGTTCCGGGCACTGATGTCACAAATTTTTTGCAATTAGGAAGATATAGCGCTATATTCCAGATTTATGTGAATTCCCAAGTGTTGATATTCACAATACAAATTTGCGATTAGAATGTTCATGATCAATACTAGGTTTGTGATACACACGGCCATGTATGCATCTTTTTAAAATCATTTTATTCAGAGCTGACTGACTACTGTTCAATGATATTCTGCACGTGGCCTCTCCTGCATACCATATGAGCCTCCATGCAGGACAGAAATACCGTATTTTTCGGACCATAAGACGCTCCCAGTTTTAAATGCAGGAAAACCAGGAAAAAATATTTGATATATGAAAGTGTTCACATCAATTAAGTTAATGCAATATCAAATTCAGTCAGTAGATGTCACTAGCAGCATTATCGCAGCACATCACCTCCTCACTGATCGGGAGGAGAGGGGCCGCGGGGGCAACGGCTGCAGATCTCCTCTCCTTCTCTGGCTGTGCCTGTGGGAGCTGCAGAGTGATTGCAGCTTACACAGACATGGAGAGAGAGATAGGTGGCCGTTCATCTCTCTCTCTTCATTGCTTATACCAGCAGGGCTCTGCAGGCATAAGCAATTATACAGTTCAGATGGGAGACCTGTTAAGACCGGTTAATCTCCATGCCGGAAGAGCTGGCCAAAGCCCGACCACTTGGCCGAGGGGGTTGCGCATTCGGACCATAAGACGCAGGTTCTTCCCCCCCCTGATTTTGAAGGTGAAGAAGTGCGCCTTATAGTGCGAAAAAACGGTACTATAATCATTTACCTGTCACAACACAGCAATAACAATGATATACAAACAGCAAAAGATGCGTTTTTCTTTCAATAAGTGACATCACCTCTCGGTCTTTACTCTGAAGAGTCTCCTTTAAACACTGCAGCATACGTTCTTGATCCTGTGCGATCTCTTGCACATTGTTCTTCGTAGCAGTCAGCTGTCGCTGAGCATCCTGCAGCATCTGCAAATCACAAAATTCAAGAAAGAATACAAAACAATTCAACATCCCACTGTAATCCGGAATAATAAAAAGAACACAACATAAAGCAGTGATGGTGAACCTATGGCAGGGGTGGTAGAGGCGGCACTCGGACCTCTCTGTGGGCACAGAGGAGAGAACTGCAGCCTATTGACTCTCAGTGCTGTCAGTTTTCTTCCCCTCTCTTCTGATATCACACAGCGCCCTATACCCGCCCCTATTGCATTTCACACTACAAGACGCACTCAGTTTTTAGAGCAGAAAACCAGAAAATTAATATTTTACACGTTTTCACATCAATTGGATTAATGCAATGGATTAAATGAATGCAATATTCAATTCAGCCAGTAGGTGTCACTAGCAGCAGTACACTCACAGCAAATCACGTCACCTCTTCACTGATCAGGAGGAGGTGGGCAGGAGGCTGCCCAGTCTTCTCTGCTCTCCCTCTCTGGCTATTCCTGTGACACAGACAGAGGGATAGATGCCAGTTCATCTATCCCTCTCTTCATTGCTAATGCCAGCAAGAAATTTTACAGTTCAGATGAGAGAGCCGGACACCGGCCGACATCTTTAATCTTGAGAGCTTCTCCAGCTCCCCGGCTAATCTCCATGCCAGGAAGCCAAGGTGCGACCCCCCCCCGTGGCCACTCTTCGGTCCATAAGACACAGGCATTTCCCCCCGATTTTTGGGGTAAAAAGGGCGTCTTATAGTCCAAAAAATACGGTAAGTGGGTTTTGGGTTTCAGAATGGGCGCTCGGCCTCTAAAAGGTTCGCCATCACTGACATAAAGGGTGGCAGGATTAGGCTTAGTGTTTGTGTACACAAACCACAACACAATTAAACACTATAAAGTTGTTCATAGAAGATTCCATGCGCGTCCGAGTTCGCAGCAGATCGACCGCCCTGTGCATGCTCGCAGCAATTGATTGGATGAAATTGGGCCACGAATCGAAGCCGTCCACCTGGAGCGACTGATCCTGGGCACTCCAAAGATTGATCAGCCAAAGAACGAACATGTCTGTTTCTCTTTAGTTGCTCACATTACTTTGGATGGGGCATACAAAGGGTGTGCTGGCGATTCTCGCATAGATCGGCCATGCGTGATGACACCATCATGCGTGGTCGATCTGCCGCTAAATCTGCCGTGCATCTCACCGTCTATGGCTTAAGTCACAATATGTAAGAGAAGGAAAAGAAACTACGCACACAAAGCTTAGTGGTAATTCAGATGTCTACACAACGTACACAGTGGCTTCTACTGACTCATGTATGATCCACCTGGGGGAGCTGGATATCCGCATTATGCACGCTAGGCGTCAGTCAGAGGCAAGGTTCAAACATTTACCAATAAAACGTGCAATCCTCGATGATTATTACTGTAATGTGATCAGACTACATATGCAGCCAATCATACAGTATATACTGTACAGGCCAAAAGTTTGGACACCCCTTCTCATTCAATGTGTTGTCTTTAGTTCATGACCATTTCCATTGGTCGGTTGTCACTGACGGTGTCAGAACTATGAATGACACATGCGGAGTTATGTACTTTCCAAAAAAAAAATGTGAAATAACTGCTTTATATTCTAGTTTCTTCAGAATAGCCGCCATTTGCTCAGATTATGTGCGCCAGTTTCCTTGTAGCGCTTGATGGTTTTAGCAACTCCACTTGGGGACACATTTAAAGTTTTTGCAATTTTCCGGACTGACTGACCTTCAGTAATGATGACCCCTTCTTCAGTTGGCTGCTTGGTTCTTCTCGCCATAATATGAAGTGTATTATTATTATTATTATTAACATTTATTTATATAGCGCCAGCATATTACGCAGCGCTGTACAATACATTAGAGGGGAGATACAACACACAGGTATAGGATATGACACAGGAGGAGGAGGGGACCCTGACCCATGGAGCTCACACTCTATTATTATCATGTATTTATATAGCACCAACATATGACGCAGCGCTGTACAATACATTAGAGGGGAGATACAACACAGTATAACACACAGGTAATGACACAGGAGGAGTAGAGGACAGTCGTCCAATATTATTATTATCTTGTATTTATATAGCGCCGACATATTACGCAGCGCTTTACAGAGTATATATATAGTTATATCACTAGCTCTCTCCCAGAGGCGCTCACTATCTAATAGTCATGTATATGTAACTAACATAGGAGAATCTTTTTTTGGGGAAGCCAATTAACCTACTGCATGTCTTTGGAGTGTGGGAGGAAAGTGGAGCACCTGGAGGAAACCCACACAGACACGGGGAGAACATACAAACTCCTTGCAGATAGTACGCAGGCCAGGATTTGAACCTAGGACTCTAGCGCTGCATGGTCAGAGTGCTAACCACCTGAGCCACCGTGCTGCCCCCTAACCACCTGAGCCACCGTGCTGCCCCCTAACCACCTGAGCCACCGTGCTGCCCAATAGGGCTGTTGGCTGTGTAGTAACATGACTTCTGCACAACACAACTGATGGTCCCCACCCCATTTATAAAGTATGAACATCCACCCTGATAACCCTGATAAGGCTTCACCCCTGTGACATGACAACCATTTCAGGTGACGACCTGCTGAAGTTCATCCAGAGTGTGCCGAGCAGTGATCTGAGCAAATGGAAACTAGAATATAAAACATGTTTCCAGTGATTTCCCCTTTGTTTGGAAAGTACATAACTCCACATGTGTCATTCATAGTTCTGACGCCTTCAGTGACAACCGACCAATGGAAATGGTCATGAAAGAAAACACATTGGTTGAGAAGGGGTGTCCAAACTTTTGGCCTGTACTTTATGTATATATACAGCGGTAATCTATCTCCAGAGAGAAGTGGGCGAGTGCAGGGAAACATATTGAATTATATGAGCTGATATCAGGTGCCACCAGAGAAGAACTTTATATTCAGACTGCACCGCACAAAAATAGCCGGATCACTTCTCTGACAGGTTCCTAATCTGCTCCCACTCCTCCTGAAAGGTCAGATTTCCATTTCCGTACATCTGGACCAACTGAAGAATATATTAGGAAAATAAATCCAGGCAGGTTAAAGAGGACCTACCGCCATGAAATCATCTTTCCATTAATGGCAATTGGTGCCGATAATAGGAAAAATTCCCCCCAGCAGCCCCTCCTCTCTACCTGACTCTACAACAGTCTCAGCAGAGTGTCTCTGATGACGGGCTGCCGCTGCGCCCCCCCCCCCCCCACCCCCCAAACTCCCCACAGAGAAAGAAAGGTAAATCTCTAATCTCGGCTCTACATTAAACCAAATGACACAAATTTTCCCATAGAAGACCATTAAAAACGCCCCCAGTGGCCGCTTGTGATATTACACCCTAAATTATCCCCGGAAGCCTGGAAAATAAACATGGAATCTCTCACATGATTCCAGGGAACTGAAGGTAAGTGTATTCTTTTAGGATTGTCGAGTGCTACACCACCATCATACCACCTTAGAGGCAAGTCAAACTTTCATCTTACATACCGTATTTTTCGGACCATAAGACGCACTTTTTCACCCCCAAAATTGGGGGCAAAAAGTGCTTGCATCTTATACGCCGAATGCGCGACCCCCGCGCCCACTCTGCCGCCGGTGGTCGCAACTTGGTTGCCCGCCAGCTCCCCCGGCACGGAAGGAGAAGCTCTCAGATTTGAGATGCCGGCTTCTGCCGACTCTCACATCTGAACTGTCTAATTTCCTAAAAGGTAAATGCAAGTTCTTCTATACTTTTAGGAAATGAAGAGAAAAGTATAGATGAACTGGCATCTACCTTTTCTCTTCTGTCCGTGGGAACAGCATTCACTCCCCACGGACACAGCACAGTGAGAAGTGACAGCCCGGGCCCCCCCCCCCCTCCTCCTGTGTACAGTGTAGAGATGACGTTGTTCAGCTGAGTGTACTGCTGCTAGTGACACCTACTGGCTGAATTGAATATTGCATTCACTGGAAATATTGCATTATCCCAATTGATGTGAAAACGTATTAAATCTTTTTTTCTGGTTTTCCTGCCCTAAAAACTGGGCGCGCCTTATATGCCGGTGTGTCTTATATGGCGAAAAATATGGTATATATTATTTACATCCTAAGTATAAATGCGCTTTAAAAAAATAATGCTCAACTTTGGCCAAAAAGTTTGATTACTTTGCAATGTAACTGTCAACTTTTCACACAAATTGTTGTCTTCGTTACTCTCACCTTCTCTGGTACTAGAGGTAGGTCCTCCACAGTATGCCATTCAGCTGTCCTGGCCATGATGTTACGTGCACGGCTCGTGTGTGCATGTGTCCCGGGGTGCATGTGTCCCGGGGTGCACCCCACCAAGCTATATAAACCTTCTTTGTATCAGCTTTCACTTTTTTCTAATGACGGTTGACCTTGCCATGACAGCGTACGCCTCCTATCTGCCACCTGCTCTGACCTTTTCTTGGACACACTAAGCCCATTGTTATCAGTTACCTGCCCTGACTTGCCTGGACCACACCATTGCTATCCTCTGCCTCCTGCCCCATCCTTACATGGACCGGACCATGTCTGTGGTCATCAGCTTGGTTTGAACCTGGCGGAAGAGGATTTTGGGGAACATTGGGTCCACCTGTCAAAACGACATGGGGGTCCATATTTCCCAAAGTGG
>JAHGUE010000043.1:71107-82803 GCA_036250615.1 Ptychadena robeensis | reverse complement strand
TTGGTAGATCTAAAGGAAATTGTATGGAGTGATCTAAAGGTGTATGGGGGGCTTTATACATAACTGGATTGTACAAAGATGGAGGTTGTAAGGTGTATGGTTACCCCAATTCCTTGAGTTGTTTTGTGTGCAGAGTGACTGGCATAGCAGATTTATCTGGGGTACCTACTCCATGACCCACCTCAGAGGCCATTGTTTTTGGGATTTTACCACCCAGAAGCTGTGGCCGTCCTATACGTTACCCTCTATCTCCCTCTGAATCTTTCTTGGCATCACAACAATTTTCCCACCTCAATCTCAAGTGCTTAGGTCATGCGCGGCATCGAGCAGCACCGCCACTGTCACGGTCGCTCACGCTGAGGCTTTTGTGTAGCCGACACTCAGAGAAAGCGGCAACAAAGTGTTGGCATCTCGGCTCTTGAAACCATCAAGATGTCCGATAGGGAGCGAGAAGAGAGGAGGTATGGAGGTGAGAGGAGAGGTAACCCAGAGGGCCTCCAGGCTCTGGATCTAACGCTGAGAATCTCACACCCGTCTGTGCCGAAAATCCTCATTATCTGCCTCTTCTGGGGATGAATGCTGATATCACTCCCACCGCCAGGCAGAAGAAGTAACACATCCAAGAGCTGTCAAGTATCCTGAGATTAGACGCATTCTGCAGAACAATATACTCATCCCTGGTCCCGGAGGTGGAGGGGATATAATCCTGAGCACTTAGCACCCGCCTCGGTTACATTGCACCCGGTATAGCCGGAGAGAATGTTAATGTAGGTGAACTTCAACTAAACCATATCTCAACCCAAACTTCCATAGCTGCTGCATTTCCCACCCTAGGCTTATACACGAGTCATACAGTTTTTCCGGGTTTCTCAGCTTCTATTCGGATCAACTTTAAGCATCTACATTGACCTCCTGGGCGTTAGGCCTGAACCCAGTATGGTCACAGTTTGTTCTTAAAAAAACTGTGCCCGTGCCGTGATGTGCATACTCACACTTGATGTGCGAGCCCACAGCGATTCTGCATTGCTGCAGGCTCGCTGATATCTTCCAGCATCTTCTGCATCATCTGCGACACCGAAAGGGCGGGGGAGGCGCCATAGATCTCCATGTTAATGAAGGGGTGTTGCTTTCTCCGGCCCACATGTTTAAAGGGGAGGGCAAGGAAGCATGGCAGAGTACAGTGTATTCTGCCGCGATCTCCCGTATGGCACCGCTTTGCACCAAAAGAAATGACGCGAAATGGGCATAACACTAGGGAGGTTTCCTGAGTCAATGCAGACCAGATATCAATCCCCCAAGCTCTGCCGCGCTCTTACCTATAGATAAGCCCCCACTCAGCCTTAGGAAGCTAGTTGCACTGTCCCAGTTCTTGGTTGCCCCCAGGTGTTACGTGAAACAAGGGCTGGCAAAGAACCAGGAGCCCACAAACAAACATGGCTATTAACCTCCTGGGCGTTACGGGCTTTTTGCACCAGAAAAAGTTGCCGTATGGGCGATCCCCAACCCCCCCCCACCCCCTCTACACATTCCGCTTTTTACGGCCCACATCACCAGCGTCATCGAGACGGTGGGCCAGGAACATGGAGGTCTTTGGCTCCATGTACTGGGTGTGGCAGAAGCCCAACGTGGTGCCGCAACCATTTGCCAAGCGATCATCCATCGAATAGATGTGCATCCCCTCTGGCAATCGATCCCTGGCCGATATTGGGGGTTGGACAGCGGTTTGCCAACATACCGGATCCCCGTCTGACCGTCATGTCTCGGAGCAAGAATCAAACGCTAAATGGACCCTTGTATGGCCAACTTTAAGCAGGGTACATACGGCTTGATATTGGAGCAGTCCGATGTTCCCTGCAGCAGCGTGAGGATGTCATCGCGCTGCTGTCAGAAATCGGCAGAGCCGGAGATACAGCTCTGTTCTCTCCCCAGCTCAGCTGATGCTTTGCACGGAGAGCCGCAGTTTCCATGTAAAGCAGCAGACATCGGTCGTGTTTACCGCCATGTCCGATATTGCTGTTTTCGAGCGAGATTGATTGGTCCCGCTCGAAAACAGCAATGGGCGCATATTATTATTTGGGCCAGATAGATGGCCGTGAGCGCGCACCCCCCTATGGCTGACAGCCAGACTCCTCCATTGCACCCAAAAGCTACAGCCGCCCAGACACGGAGCACCTCTGATTTGTTAGTACGCATATGAGCTGTGTAACAATAATGCCGGTACGCAGAGCTAGTTTTCGGCCCCTTTTGAGTACCAGAGTACCACTTATGTGCCCCCCTGCTTACAGTGGTATATATAGAGTAATTCATGTACAGGCGCACATACTTTATCTTGCGATGTAGGATGAATCCAGGAAGCGTATCCGTCCCTTGGTAAGAACACATTATTTATGGCCCCAGTGATGGAAATCCCGGGAAGAGCGGAATACTTTCTCTTTGCGCGCCGTGTAATGATTGTACAGACCGCTAACGATCCGAATCACAGTTCCACGCCGCGAGTTTCTTTATGACCGCCATAACGTCATGCTGAGTGCACTCTGCCGTCGGGATCATCTGTGGTGGTTTTTGAGATGCCGCACGTTGGTCCCCACAGACGCTTTTATTTCCTATTTGTACATTAGCAGGTTTAGAAACGTATTTTCTGCATGAGGAAGAGACCCCCACTAAACCTCTGTAGAGACTTGTGATGGGGGGGGGGGTCTGTATTTAAATGTAAAGCTGGCCACACACCTTTAGATTTCTCTACCAACAACTATGTAGTGCCGGGTCCTCTGTGATTGAGCACAGGTAGACTTGATTGTTTAGAAAGTCCCTCATATCACATGGTTTTGGTAAAACAAAGGGAGATCTTATAGATATCTGACAATGAAATCTAAAGGTGTGTGGCCAGCTTAAAGCTAGCCACACACGGGTCGATTCCCGTGCAATCGACCACCAATCAATCACAGCGTGGTGACGTCACCACGCTGTGATTGATTGGTGGTCGATTGAACGGAAATCAATGTGCACCACATGGGCACATCGATTACCGTTCAATAAAGAAGTCCGGCTAGCTAGAGTTCTCTCCGGCTTCCAGCATGTAAATCATTCTGAAAGCTGAAGAAGAAATCCAGCTTGCTTCTCTCCCCGCTCTAAACGGCTGCAGTGAAGAATGCTGACTCCGCCCCCCTTCACACAGAGCTGCGCTCCGAGCTGTCAGTTCTGTGTGATGATGTCGGCTTTCCTTTCCCTGCACTCAACATGAAAACATTTCATGTTGAGTGTTGGTGATTGATTGAATGTGGTTTTCCAACATGTTGGAAACCCATTCAATCGAGGTA
This sequence comes from Ptychadena robeensis, assembly GCA_036250615.1. Lineage (NCBI taxonomy): Eukaryota > Metazoa > Chordata > Amphibia > Anura > Ptychadenidae > Ptychadena > Ptychadena robeensis. Next base: position 79,486 of record JAHGUE010000043.1, on the reverse strand, counting down.
CTTCGAGGGGGCTCTATTGAAACCCCTCGAAGGACAGCACACACAGGAAGGATTGTAAGCAGATTCGAGTACAATCAATCACCGTGACCGCGCACGTTGATTGATTGTACTCGAATCGTTTTACAAATCTACCCGTGTGTGCCTAGCTTTAGTGTTTAGAAAATCCAAATGAAGTTGCTGTACCCGACCCAAGCCAATACTGCGGCACAGGTGCGAACGTCACAGATACCAGGGGAGGTAATGCAGTCAATGAGATGACAGCGGCCATGCTTGCCCTGTCTCTACCTCTCGGCGGTGTGATAACACGCTATGTACCATTGTTGGCAGAGCACATTGGGGTGCCGTTCATAATCAGACCAATGCCAGTAACGCATAACGCAACTCCCGGCAGAAACATGCCCATTACCTCAACACAAGAGTGAAAATGGGCCCCTAGGATAGAGCGGCTCCATTAGTTTCCTCCTACACAGCCAAAGAGCGTTTTGTGTGATAAAATGACCATAATAACCCACTTAAGCACAAGGTCTTACATGGATAAAGGTTGTCAGAGGATCAGGAGCCCACAAAGGAACAAGGCTGGGGGGTTGCTAATGGTAGGAACGTATGATGTCCAAGCGGGGTCAGGATCCAAGCAGGATCAGGGCTGGCAGTAGACAGAGAATGGTCAGGTACAAAGCAGAGGTATGAATCCAAGCGAGGTTTCAAACAGGTCAGGCAAAAGATGTAGTTGGATCCAAGCAGGGTCAGGGCTGGCAGCAGACAGAGAATGGTTGGGTTCAAAGCTGAGGTAAGAATCTAAGCGAGGTATCAAAAAGGTCAGGTAAAAGGTGTAGTCGGATCCAAGCAGGGTCAGGGCTGGCAGCAGACAGAGAATAGTCGGGTACAAAGCTGAGGTCAGAATCTAAGCAAGGTATCAAAAAGGTCAGGTAAAAGGTGTAGTCGGATCCAAGCAGGGTCAGGGCAGGTAGCAACAAGTTGTTAGTACACATATGAGCTGTGTAACAATAATGCCGGTACGCAGAGCTAGGTTTTGGCCCCTTTTGAGTACCTGAGTACCACTTATGTGCACCCCTGCCTATAGCATACCAACATTTCAGAATGATTCCAGAAGACCACTGCTTTGACCATGCCTTGTACCAAGGTTATTAGGTCTTAATATACATTCTATGAGCGCCTCGTTACATAGTAACACTCCCATCACTAGTAAAACATGTTTATGGTGAATCTGATTCAACCTCCTGATCCATTCTACTCATGCATGGCGCCCTTTGGAGGAAGGGGGACCCCTCATCAGCCCCCCCAATAACCTCCAGCTCATGTGGCCTTTTGAAGTCGGAGAGGAAGCGTGGTAAACCCCTGACACTGGGAGGAAGTCTCCATGACAGTTTTATGGCTCCGCTGGACTGAAGAGCCTGACAGGGAAAGGTGACAAATATTTTTATGGTCGAGGAAAACTATCAAAGTGGAGGAAATTTAAAAAGGTGGATCCAAGGAGACAATTATCTGATGTTTACACGTGATAGTGCTGAGGAAGAGATCAAAGCAAAGTGAAGATAATCAGCTCCAATAGATAGGCTGGAGGTATGTTTGGATCTGAGAATGGTCATCGTGTGTCGAGAACCATCACCGTACACTAGGAAAGCCAATCAAACCTGTGATCTGAAGGACCTTCCTCTGCTAAATCTGCCAGCGGTGCCTTCAAAGTCTGCGGACGTTTGATCAATATATCGTAATCACGTGAGATAACGTTGTGATCCCGGAGAATGACAGGTTCCCATACAAAGCCGACTTCTGATCATTTAGGTGATGAAGCATGTTTAGCACCTGAGAAACCGAGACACGGATCCCCGTCAAAGAGGCACCTACCTGCAGCAACTGGTATGGATGAGGACTGTGGGGTCCTTTAATTATTAAGAAAGTATGTTTCCGAGCCACTGGGCCACTGCACATGACATGGCATCATGGAGCTCCACAAAACTTCTGCCAGGCCACTGAAATCAAAGACTCAAGAAGACCATGGTAGGAGTCAATGATCTTAAGGCCCCCATACACGTGTCGGATTCCCACCGGATTCCGGGCGCGTGCACGCGAAACGATCGTGCCGGAATCGCGTGCAGCCCACCTTGTCCAATCGATCAGGTCCGATTGATCAGGGGCCCAGAATCGGATCCGACAGAGAACCAACATGTTGGTCTTTCTGATCCGATTCTGCCCAGATCAGGGGGAGTTGCCATTTGTGGAGTAAGCGATCGGACACGGAATCGTCCCGGAATCCACTCGGACAAGGTGGTATGCTGCGATGGACACTCTTAATTGGCCAATCGATCACACCTGCGATTCCCGGCAGAATCGCCGGAATCGATCGGATGGGTGATCGACTGGCCATGGAATCCGACACGTGTATGGCTAGCTTTACGTGTCCCATGTCACTTTGCTTAACCACAATGGCTCCCATCCATGCATCATACACACACACCAATAATGCAAAGACTTGCATCCTACTGACAGACATCATGCAGAGACATGCATCATACACACACACAACATACAGAGACCTGCATCATACACACACACCGATCATGCAAAGATGTGCACCACACACACACATACACACACCAATCATGCAAAGACCTACATCATACACACAACAGAGACATGCATCATATACACACACCAATCATGCAAAGACCTACATAATACACACAACAAACAGAGACATGCATCATATACACACACTATTCATGCAAAGATGTGTATCATACACATGCACACACACACCAATCATGCAGAGACATTTATCATACTGATACACATCATATAGAGACATGCATCATAGAAACACACAAAACAATCATACAGAGACATGCATCATACACATACACACAATGCAGAAACACACATCAATCATACTGATCACCTCCAGCTCTTCATCGTAACCTCTAGGTAGTGGTCCTGGACTTATCCAGGATACAGGAACCCGGGGGAATCAGCATAAAATACAATTTCTACATCTCCAACTATTTTGGGGATGACAGGGCTAAGGGGTCAACTAGTCGAAATTTGAAAACCATCTCCTTATGGGCACTGCTCCCTGCTGTCCATCAATGGGGCTGATGGTGGTAATCCAGGTAAGTGAGGGTAATGCTGGACCTTGACCTGCTTGTCCACCCATCACCTCGTACATGGCCAGCACAAGACTATAGTAGGGACATTGGCTTGTAGACTTGGGTGACATGACACCGGACTCTGTAATCTACTCCCTGTTCTATATAAACATACAATAGGGCAGTGATGGCAGACACACAACATATACATACACTACATATATCTGCACACACAACATATACATACATATACACACACACTACATATACATACACTACATATATCCGCACACACAACATATACATACATATGCACACACACTACATATACATACACTACATATATCCGCACACACAACATATACATACATATGCACACACACACACTACATATACATACACTATATATATCCGCACACACAACATATACATACATATGCACAGATCCTTCCCCCAGCCTTCCGATTGGCTTGCATTGGTAGAGGTGATGTAGGGGCCAATTGCAACTGGGTAACTAGGGTTGGATAGCTGGATAACATTGTTTATGTCCTTTACCTCTGCTGTTGTGCTATATAAATGCCATATACTCGTCCTGTATATACAGCCTGTCTGCTTGCTTATTTATGATATTTCCTCAAAATCGGTAGGTGGCCCTAATCGAGCAGGCAAGCCAACCTGACTGGGCGGGCCTGGCCCCCCATGGCTCGCCTGGCGCTGCAACCCTTCCCACTGTTTCGTAATGACTTATTTCAAGTATATACCCCGTTTCCCCTATTAAAGGCATCCCCCGATTTTTGCCCAAAACGTTGAAATAAGGCCCCCCCCCCCCAAATAAGACACCCACTAATACCTGCCCCTGCCCGAATCTCCCTTTCGGGTGGTACAATGGGTAACTGTGTGACTCCATGTTACTGCATCAGGGCTGGCTGCAGTGCAGAGCGGAGCAGGAAATGACCACAAAGGCCCGCACACGCGCTAGGAAGGACAGGCAAGCTGCTGATCCCTGCCTTAATGGAGTCTGTTACCCGGCCGTACCAGTAGAACCCCAAAAAAAGTGAAGGGGACAACGATTAGCACAGAGTGATCAGAACAAGACATCCCCCTGAAAGTAAGACCTAGGGCATATTTTGGCGTGCCTTATCATTGGAGAAATGCGGTATGTATGTGCAGTGTGCATTAAAGATTAGAAGTACTTTCAAAGACTCAGAATAGCATCTGTTGCTTCTCTGTCCATGCATGGTCTAATGCAGTGGTGAGGTGATATGTAGAGATGGTCGAATTTTTCGACTTGCTAACTTTGTGAGCTGATTGCAAAGCCCCTAAACATGGTATCATCACCACACTTGCTGGAGATGTAGAGAAGGGTTGTGGGAACATTTGAAAAAAAGAAGTGTTGCTTTAGCACATGTACTTTTTGCATAAATTAAGTTCAAAGTTAGTCGAAATTCCGATTTTCGAAATTTTTACTTGTCTTTGAACTTAATTTGTGCAAAAACTATTTGTGTTAGAGACATACTTTCCTTTTTGGAGTATACCCCCAACCCTTCTATACCCTCCGTTCACGTCCGATCGTTCAGGGGCCCAGAATCGGATCGGACAGAGAACCAACGTGTTGGTCTTTCTGATCCGATTCTGCACACATCAGGGGGAGTTGCCATCTGTGGAGTGAGCGATCGGACACGGAATCGTCCAGGAATCCGTGGGACAAGGTGGTATGCAGCGATCGGACACACTTAATTGGCCTCCGATTCCCGCTGAGATCGCCGGAATCAGATAGGTGATCGATCGGCCATGGAATCCGACTGTGTATGGCTAGCTTTAGCGAGGACGCTTTGGTGGAGGATCGGTGAACAGGTGAGTTCCTATGCCATATACATTAACAGGTTTTGGGGGCCACAAGTGGAGGACCAAGGGGGGCCGCCAAACAAAACCCAACCCCGGGCCTCAGGTTGGGCACTTGGGGTCTAATGGTTAATATGGATGAAGTGAGATAAACTCAAGGGGCTTTTTTATTGCCCACCACAGCAGTGGCACTGTGCGCAGTCAGCAGAGGGAGGATGAAGCAATAGGCACCTCTCATCTCTCTCTGCCGCAGGGTGACAGCGTGTGCCCACAGAGAGGGCTCCGAGTGCCACCTATGGTCTGTTGAAAATGTTATCATGTAGTTTCCTGTTAATCATTCTAGGGCGAACCCAGAACAGAAAATAAAGATGAAAGTAGCCAACGGTCCTAAGTAACCCACTGGTGACGGTCCAAAACCTGAACTTGCATCAGTTTGGGATTTTTAGAACCACAATCAGACTACAAACAGCAAATATTCTGCTTTGAAAATAAGTGGAATTCCTGAGATGCTTTGAAGTTTGCAGCCGAGGAGACTTTGAAGTGAAGCGCTGTACATAATCTGTGGATCGGCGGTGGTTTGGATCAAGTCTTGTTATGACGGATCGCTGGCGGAGATTGGCTCTGTGATCTTACGGCCATCGCGTGACAGGTAGAGCGGAGGGAATAAATAAAGGCACCTGTCTGGGTATCGGCCATTGTCTGCAGATGGCGGGTTATCCTTTGTAGAGCGCTAAGCCTTCTCCTCGGTTTCCGGGACGGGGAAGAGGGTGAGATGATTACAGACGGTGATCTCCTGTGAAAGTCAGATTCTAGAAAGCATTGAGTTTGAGGAAATACCAGAAACAAAGTTATAATGGCATCAAAAGGTTACAGCGTTCAGCTCCATTAAAGAGAAACGATACAGAAAGGTCATGGAAAGTTGACGCTATCAATAGAAATGGTTGCATTGCCCCCTGAACATGGTATCTGTACCCCGCAAAGGATCCCACCTCAGTGACCCCAGGCAGTCTTAGGAGGGATTCCGCAGCAAGGCCGAGCCTTGTATCCCAGCTCTAGTGGAGGGATTCGTTCTGGCCAAACTTTTGTTCAGCCAAACGGCATCCCCAGCCTCCCTGTGGATGTGCTGTGCACAGTACAGTCCAGGGGCCCCGCTGCCGCACCATAGGGCGGGACATGTTCATTAGAATTTCCTACTAGGTCACCAGACAATTGTTTACCAATCTTATAGCACCTGGTGGCACAATGTGCACACCCCTGTCCGTTATATCCTCTGTATAGCAGTGTGCTGGGCGTCTCCTGTGTTCGGGATATCTGTCCTTCTTCAAGTGTCTTTGTTGTTAGTAACCCGACTTGATTTCTGACAATGCTTTTATGGGGACGCGGGTCTCCATGCAAAGCATAGTCGGATATCCGATATTGGGAAGCAGCGCAATGACGTCATCAAATCTCAAACGGCTCCAATATCGAGCCATGTGTTCCCTGCTTTACTTTGGGGAAGTAGGGTAGTACCACAGTGTTCTCTCCAGAGCAGATTGGCCGGGCGGCCCACCCGGGAGATTTTAGTCCCCGCCCGGCAGTTCCATCCCGCTATACCAGGGGTCGGCAACCCCCGGCTCCAGAGCCGCATGTGGCTCTTCTTCATCCTCGGCGCAGCTCACCTCTGATAGGCTGCCGGCCAGCGGCAGCACACAAGTCCTCCGCAGCAAGCAGCCTGACAGGCGGCGCCTCCCATTCTTCAGAAGCGTGCCACAGCCACTGAAAGACTCCGGCCCGCGGCACACTACCGGAGCCGCGGGCCGGAGTCTTTCAGTGGCTGCGGCGCGCTCCTGAAGAATGGGGAGGCGCCGCCTGTCAGGCTGCTCGCTGCAGAGGACTTGTGTGCTGCCGCTGGCCGGCAGCCTATCAGAGAGGCCGCCGGACCGGTGCAGGCGGCGCGATGACGTCATCGCGCCGCCCGGCTGAAAAAAAATTCTAGGGAGAACACTGTACCATCGTCTGTTAAGCTGGCCATACACCTTTAGATCTTTATGTCAGATATCCTTTAGATCTACCAACAACTATGTAGTGCCGGGTCCTCTGCGATTGAACACAGGTAGACTTGATGGTTTAGAAAGTCCCTCATATTCCATGGTTTTGATAAAACAAAAGGAGATCTAAAGGAAATCTGACAGAAAACTAAAGGTGTATGGGGACCTTTACACTGATCAGGTACACAGTAGTGGAGTCAGGAAACCACATCAATTAACTTTTTCAAAGTTTGTACTAAAGGAATGTGCATTACAGGTCTTTGAAGAGAAAAACTAGGCAAATGTAACTTCTCAACATCCTCAATAAGGCAGTTCACCCCTTGCAGGCAGTGTCGAGGCTGGGCATTCAACCAGTGAAGTCCTTGAAGACCACTGGCCAGCTCCTCTGGGCCTCATCTCACTCAATGGGAAAGCTCCTCTAGGCCACAAGCTCGGTAACCTCTCCCACACTAGAAGCCAGACGGCAGTTTGGGTCATGGCATCCTCTGTAGGATGGCTGAGCTGCAGCAGAGCCAGCTGGTTCCAAAATACCAAATGCAGGCTCGGAAGCCACCCGCACGACTCCAAGGGACATGTGCACACTGGCGGGAAGGGACTCACACATGACTGTCCACCTTCACTGTCCTCTACTGCAGCAACACAGAGCCTTGGCAAAGGCCTTTGAGAGACCCAAACCTACTTATTTTTCTGGCATGGCGATATAAACCCTAGATTACACACAAATGATATGAACACATGAGACATGTAAACACACAACTACTTTCTTATACGATAGAATAGGGGGGGGGGTATGGGGGAACTGTGCGCAATCAGAAGAGAGGGGAATAGGCTGCAGTTCTCTCCTCTGTGCTGTGCGTACCCACAGAGAGGGCTCCTAGTGCCACCTCTGGCACGCATGCCATACGTTCGCCATCACTATCCTAGAGGCTCCTAATTATTTCAGCTCCACTATGTCTGTCTCCATAGGGGCAGGTGGAGCCACAGGTGCAGCAGGTGTCCCGGCTCCCTTACAACCCATCCATGATATAAGGACATTGAACAAAACCAGACATGTCCAACCAAAATGGCAACCATGACTCAAAATACATATGGGGTTCTATTAACAAATGGAGTAATTAACATCAACTGCATTTGACCGCTAACCCTATGGCTACACTCAAATGAGCCGACCGAGCTTTGTGGGCACCCACAATCCGTGGCCAATTTTGCGGCCGACTGATGGCCTCCGGCGTACACGCACATTGGTCGGCTGAAAAATCGCTTGCAGCTTGCTAGGTGTATGGGGGCTTGAAAAGGGTCCTCATGGGGGTGATAAAGATGTGTTGCACTTCAATGTATTAATTGTAAAGGGTTGGGGGAACATTGCTGGAGATGTAGAGAAGGGTTGGGGGACACTGCTGGAGATG
>JAHGUE010000043.1:45331-55331 GCA_036250615.1 Ptychadena robeensis | reverse complement strand
TATAGCTATAGTCTGACCCCCAACTCCAATACTGAAGCAACTAAATTTCCATACCATGATAATGGATGATATCCATAGGCAAAGTCACAACATATAGTAATCATGTGACCCCAACATTGTTATTGAAGCAATTACATTTCCATATTGTGATAGTAGAGTATATCCATAGGGAGAGCCACAACATATAGCCATCATGTGACCCACCAACACTATTATTGGAGAAAATACATTAACATATCATGATAGTAGAGGCTATGCATAGGGATATCATCAAAGTATATATATCATGTGACCCCAACACTGTTATTGGAACAATTACATTTCCATATTGTGATAGTAGAGTATATCCATAAGGAGAGCCACAACATATAGCCATCATGTGACCCATCAACACTGTTATTGGAGCAAATACATATCATGATAGTAGAGGGCATAGCTATAGCATCAAACTATATATATCATGTGACCCCAACACTGTTATTGGAGCAACTACATTTCCTCATTGTGATAGTAGAGTATATCCATAGGGAAATGTAATTTCACAACATATAGCTATAGTATGAACCCCAACACCAATACGGAAGCATCTACATTTCCATACAATGACAGAAGAGGATATCCATAGGCATAGCCTCAAAAGATAGAAAAATACACTGTTCTTGGATCAACTATATTTCCATATAATGATAGTAGATGATATCCATAGGGATAGCCAAAACATATAGCTATCATGTGACCCCCAACACTTTTATTGGAGCAATTACATTTCCATATCATGATAGTAGAGGATATTTATATGACTAGCCACAACATATAGCTATCATGTGACCCCTAACACCATTATTGAAGCAATTAAATTTCCATATCATGATAGTAGAGGATATTTATATGACTAGCCAAAACATATAGCTATCATGTGACCCCCAACACTATTATTGAAGCAATTACATTCCCATATCATGATAACAGATCATATTCACAGGGATAGCCACAACATATATTTATTATGTGACCCCCTTGAAAATCACTCTATGTCAGGTATTGGGATAAAGAGAGCGTTTCACATGGCTCTCCACACATAAAAGGTCATGTTAATAGGTTTGGAGAGAATGACTTATTAACTATTTCATCCTACATTGAGGGTTTCCCCACAACTGCACTTTAAAGAATAGTTGGAGCTACAGTGGCTACAGGGGTGCTCACAGGGAGTGTGGGACTCAGGCCTGTGGCTACTGCTCCAGCAGCTACAGGCCTGATCCCCACACTCTCTGTGAGTCCCCCTGTATCCACTGTTCAAGCAGCCACAGGCCTGAGCCCCACACTCCCTGTGAAACTCCCTGTATCCACTGTTCCAGCAGCCACAGGCCTGATCCCCACACTCCCCGTGAGCCCCCCTGTCTTGGTCAGTAAACTCAGCACCTTTGTGGAGACACACCCAGCTCCACTCACCTGCAAACAGCTGTTAACTCTTTGAGTGTACCTGGGGGAATAGTAAGACCCACCCAGTTCCATCCTACCTATTCCAGTGTTTGGGACCTTATAACCTAAATTAAATAAAAAAAAACAACTATGACGGACTCCTTCCAGGATGAACCACTCAATGGGATCACAGCCTGCATGAAGGGAAAATATGCCTCATCCCAGCACTTCTGTACTGTATTACAATACAGATGAATGCAGATGGGCACCCTCCCAACCTCCATGGCATCTTCACTGACCTCAGGGCGGTGGAACCAGGAAGAAGAGCTCAGGACATAGTACTTACCAATTTCGATAAATAAAATCAGAGTAACACTTGGGGTTACTGCTTAGATCAGTGGTGGGCAACTGAGTTGATATCACTAAAGGGCCGCACATAACATCTATCCAGACCCTCCCCCTGTCGACATATCTCGGTGGACCAGATCCCGACAGGCAGTCAAAAACCTACAGCACCCACCCCCCCCCGCCCTCCTGCCCCTGGGTGCAGCACTCATATGTAGACCTGGTTTCCCCAATCATCATTGACAATTTTAGTGATGTAGGAGCCAAAGATGATTAGGAAAGCTGGGTCCGCGTGTGACCATTACACAGTTAAATTGCTATGCCCTATGCATTAACAGTTAGGTTTTGGGGGCTGCATGTGGAGGACCAAGGGGGGCTGCCGAACAACGCCAAAAGGCCCGCATGCGGCCTCCAGGCCGCAGGTTGGGCACCTAGGCCTTAGATCCCAGGCGCCCAACCTGCGGCACGGGGGCCAAATGACTCACCCAACAACGTTATGAGGGGGGGGGGCGGCAAGGGCCAGGTTGGTTGAGGACACGTCGCGGTATGTGGGATGCGTGCCTGTCCAGTCAGGAGAGACGCAGATGGTATCGCTCTCGGTTCTGGAGGATGGTAGTTGGCACGGAAGAAGCCCCACAGATGGTCAGGGAGATGGGTCAGCCATGGAGCCAGCAACTCTTCTTCCTCTTACTTTTTCCGAGGACCTACCTCCATTGAGACCAAACCAAACAATAAGCCCCATACCTCAGATATATTAATTGACCCCCAAAGCCCCACCTGATCCATCAGCTGCTTTGAATATACATTTATTTTAAATACGCTGGAAAAATCCATTGATGGGCCTCAGTTGAGCGGCCCAACCTTTGGAGTCAGGCCATTACATAGATTCGAAAACTCGTTAGCCGAAAAAGGAATCGACTGCAACAAAAAAGGGGGAAGAGAGAATTAATAGATAAAACTCGCCATGCTTGCGTCCTAAGCGATCGGTGTCTCGTTGGAGCAGAGACTCCTAATGCGCTACAAGTTAAATTAAGCAGAGTGCGGCCTTCGGAGAACATATGATTAAAACCAGCTGCTTGGGTTTTTTTTTTTTTTCTCTTTTCCATTCGAAATGTTTTATTTATCAAATGACTGCGCTGCTCTGTTTCACTTCTAAATTAAGCAGAGAACGAGGCAATTCTTCAAGGCGAAGGGTACCCCAACCTTTTCCAGCCACAGGGTGGGGAGGGGTGGGTGACCGAAAATGTAGTGCAGTGACGAGCCGGTAAGCGGGTTGGCCGGCAGGTGCGGGGTTAATCCAGCCCGCTTCGCGACAGAACCTAATGGAACGGAATGAATTGAAAACGCATGTCAGTCGTGATGTGTAATGATCTGTAATTGACAACAAAATGCAAATGTTATAAATAAATAAATAGATGGAAGTCGTCACCGGCGAGCTTGGCGTGACCGCGGGGAGGAATCACAGAACGTACGGCGCGGTGGCGTTTGAAATGTATATATAAAATGTACGGAGACCGTGATATAAATACGCATGTTGTGAGCAGAGCAGCCAAGTCCACGTCTTTAAATAGGAAATAAAAAAAACTACAAGTTCCTGGCTGATCTGGACCTAAAAGTTAATAGAGTTTGTCACAATAAAATAATCAAATGAAATAAAGAGCGTGGTGAGGGGGGGGGGTGGGGGTGACATTACGGTAATGACGGGCTCGGCACTCCGGGGATAACTGCTAACGATAACAAAAGAAAGAGCTTTTTAATTGCTGTGTCAGCATATACTGGAGGTCCGCGCTGGCTGGAGATCCCAGAAACAAACTTTATAACGCGGCCCATGAGGATTGAAGAGGACCTGTCTACACACTACTAGAGCAGTGGTTCTCAAACTGTGGGTTGGGAACCCACCCCGAGGGGTTGAACGACCATTTTACAGGGGTTGGTAGAAGGAAGAGTAACGCCCCCTCCATCCTAACCTATGGTGTTACTCTCCCCTCCTAACTTCCCACCCTGCACATCATTTGCACAAGCCGGGTGGAACTATAGGAGGGTGGTGATATTGAACTTACCTGCTCGTGCCGGAAGTAACATGGCAGAGTCCCAGTTCCAGTTTTCAGAACGCGTAAGTGACACTCCACACTGCCACTGCCCCATTTCAAATACAGGAAGTGACACTCCACGCTGGCCCCGCCCCATTCCAATACAAGAGTGACACTCCACACTGCCAATTGGCCCCATTTCAATACAGGAAGTTACACTCCCACGCTGCCACTGCCCCGTCCAATACAAGAAGTGACACTCCAACGCTGCCACTGCCCTATTCCAATACAGGAAGGGACCTCCACACTGCCTCTGCCCCATTCCAAATACAGAAAGTGACACTTTACACTGCCACTGCCCCATTCCAAATACAGGAAGTGGCACTGCCTCTGCCCCATTCCAAATACAGAAAGTGACACTTCCTAAAACTGAGACGCCCATTTCTGGGTCCGTGGATCTAAAAAGTTTGAGAACCAATGGACTAGGCGATAGCATTAGTTAAATCAGTCATTGGGGACCTGGGTGACTACTGTTGGGGTGGATCAGTCTTATGCAAAACGTATCAACTGGTTGGTGATAGGTGTGTATTGGCATTCATTGGGAATCTATTTTTGTCTTACAAATCATGAGACATGGCATAAGACAGTACGCGGTCCATTACGATTGGAATCCCTTGTATTTGTTTCCTCAATTTATATCCTCTGACTTGGCTTTCTGCTAATGCTCGACCTCAGGGGTTCCAAACTCAATCACAGGGTGCCATGATTATACACCCTTGCAACCCTTACAATTAAAGTATAGGTTGCAAGCTTGCCCCTGTTCATATGCCCTCCAAGCATAGAGATAGAAGCTAACGGGACCTGGATTACCACCATTGCTCTACCTCCCAGGTGCCCAACCTGCGGCCCTTTGGGCGTTCTTTGGCGGCCCCCTTAAGTCCTTCACTTGTGGTCCCTGAAACCTATATAGAACAAAGGAACTCACCTGTCCGCCGATCCCCCGCTGACAGGTTATTGTCCGGAATCTTCAGTGGGGAAGAGTAGGAGGGGTGATAGCAGTCGAAGCGGACAGCAAGCAGAGTAGTGAGACAGTGCAGTTCGGCACCGGTAGTCATTCAGATAAAGGGAGAAGGCAGAAGAATAGTTGGTAGGCGGTTCAGGGTCGGCAGAAGTAGAGAGAATGCAGGAGATAAAGCTAGATCAGAGCTCAAGAGCACAATAATCAGCAAGGACCTAGTGCAGGAGGCTGGATATAAATAGAGAAAGTAGCAGGTGCAGGAGATCATGGCAATTGGCAAGGCTGGAGCAAGGGAGATGAATGAGTTTAGTAGCAAGAAAGTCCAGGAGGGCAGACAGCCTAGTGGGCAGGTCTATCGCTCGGAATGCTGCTGGTCACAGGTTTAAGACCTGACACTAGGACAGGATATTTAAAAAATGAAAATATGTTTAAACTTTCTATTGCAGGAAGCTCCAGCCTCAAGGAAACAATACAATCCTCCTCTAGGTGTTATCTCCACTTATTGCAGGGAAACCTGTATATCTGAGTAATATAATTGGACCGGCGCTGGTAAAGGTTGTGAAGATAGGCTGGGACCGTGTCTCGGGAGGCGCCTCAAGCTCTGAAGCAGACATTTGGTGAGCTGAAACATTTCCTCCTGAGAAGTGACCTTTCCATGGTACGGATTTATCAAAAGCTGCCGAAATGGCAAAGGAAAGCTCTAAACCCGACTATGAATGAGGCCGCTCCTATTAAAGCGCAACTACATTGCAGAAAACAACAACAATCATGTATAACATATAATAAACTACAAACAATTATACTCACCATCCACCGCCTTTGTTTCTTCATTACATCACAATTCCCTATTTTTATTTAACCTCCCTGGCGGTTCACTGAGGTCCAGATTTCTGTACAGTGTTTTGCCTTTCCGCCCCCATCGGCGTCACCGGGGGGCGGAAAGGCTCTGTTTGCCTGCAGCTCTGTAGAAATGCTGCAGGCACACAGAGAGCCAGCGGTTGCGCCTGATTCCGGCACGTGCGCAGTTTGATTCACGATCAGACTGCGCCAGTACTTGCTTCGGGCGTAACGCTAGGGAGGTTAAACCGGCCACAGACGCTATGCTGGGCGGGCGTTTATCGAACAATCGGCCGCAGCATGATGACATCATCACGCCATAGTCAATCGTTCGAAATACACCATTTACGATTTGACAACCAATACTTTGGATGGGGACCCTTGTCCCCATTCAAAGTACTGGCAATCGACCAGAGAAAAACGTTTGTTCTCTGGCTGATCCAAGTTTTTGTGCGAGTACGAACGGTTGCTCCAGGCGGGCGCTTTTATTTTGTGAATGATCACCAAGCGATCACCCCGAATGCTCATGGTGATCATTCGCAAAATTGGCCAGAGATGGAAGCGCTATGGCCGGCTTTTTTATAAGTTTACACTTCTTTTCTTTTCTTTTGATTTGGATAGGATAAGGGCTTGTTTCCATTACGTCGGGAGCCCTCCGCTGAGCGTACACGCTTAGCGGGGGTCCCCGACGTAGCAGATAGACTTACCTGCTCGGCGGACGGGTCTGTCTTCATTGCGCCGACCCGATCCGCCGGTGTCAGGCTGAATGTAGTCGAGTACGTTCAGCCTGTACACCGGCGGATGTGTAAACAGACCATCCGCCGGCAGGCTGAGTCTATGGGATACGTCGGGACCCCTGCTTAGCGTATACACTTAGCGGAGGGCTCCCGACGTACAATGGAAACAAAGCCTAAAACATTTATAAAAACATTTACCCAATCCAATCAAAATAAAAAACAAATGTGAAAAAATGAAAAAAAAATGTAAGAAAATAAATTTTTATTCTGTACCTTTAAATCTCCCGCCCAGCGCGTGACGACACGAGCGCAGATCACAGACACTCGGGTGCAGCCGGAGGTAGATCCAGCTAGCAGAAATGCTCAGCGGGAGCGTTTCTACTAGTTGGATCTACTTTTGAACTGGATTATAGAAAGACATTTATCCAATCCAGTCCAAAAGTTAAACAAAAAAGATTTAAAAACAAAAAAAAAAAAACAAAAAACATTTTTCTTTAAGACCGGGTCCCGCCTCCGTGACGTCACTCGGGGACCCGGAAGAAGCCGGCGACGAAGAAGACGGACGAGGCAGCTGGACCAGGTGAGCTCCCACGCTGTGCCCGAACCCGTATTGATAGTTGCTGGGTCCCTTTGCCCGAACTGGGTTCGGGCATATCGCTAGGGAGGTTAACCTTCTGAGCGTTCAACCCGAGTTAACTCGGGCTGAGTTTCGTGCATCATGGCCGGCTTCTTACGGCGGTCGGGAGCATCGGCATGTATGCCGATGCTTCCGGGTCCGCCCCCGATCGCGTCACCGGTGACGCGAAGGGGGCGGGGGTAGGCGGCGCCATAGACCTCCGTGTAACTTACGTTTACGTCCTCCAGCTGAGCAGGAAATCGCGGCGGAGCATATTGTGCTCCGCCGCGATTGCCCATGGCACGGTAATGAAAAAAACGTGCAAAGGCTGAAATGCTCAGGAGGTTAAGTGTCCTCTGTCTGGATGACGTAGCACAGCGAGCGGTGGCTCTTCTACATCGACGGAACGGCAATCCATGAGAGATCGACGTCACGGCTTATTGTATCGGACGTTACTCAAGAAGAGGCAGGTAGAGGCCGCTCAGTAAGTAATATTGATTTTCGACCCTAATCAACGCATTTCGTTCACTTAGTCAGGATATGTGTCAGGGAAAGTCTTCAGGCTGCCATACACGGGTCAATGCCCGTAAGATAGATCAGCCTTGAGCTCAGAGCTGAGCCTGATATCGAAGGAGCTCGGGGCGCAGCACTGCTGCGTCATCCAGCTCAGATGATGATTTGCATGGGGACCCGTGGTCTCCATCCAAAACAATGGACATCGACCGTGATTTACGATCATGTCCAATTGATTGATCCTGCTCAAAGACAGGGGTGGCTGCATCAGATGGGCGGGAGTGCACACAGCGTGACGTCAGCGCTTGGAGCGGCCATCTATCGAGCGGCTATCGTCAGGTGTAACCTTTACTCTTGGTATGCGTAGGGGACAGACAAGCCGCCACTATTTAGGCTTTTCAAGCAAGGCCGTTTCTACGGCTATACCGGATATGCATGGCGGGCCCCTGGTGTCTGAAGGAGGCTCCCGGCCCCCTCGCACGCATATCTGGCACCTTCCCTGACATGGGCGCCCTCCTCGTGCAGATCTGAACAGCACAAACCGTTTGCACGGGTGCGTGGTGTCAGCTGGAGGGGGAAGGAGTAGAGGAAAAGGGACACACCTGTACACAATACTCCTCCTTACTCTTCTTCTTCCCCCTCCAGCACCCCCGCCACCTACCCTCCCTGGTCGACAGGGGGCCCTAAGCAAGGATAAGGAGAAAGAAAGAAGGAGAAAGAAAGGATAGAAAAGGCACTCTTCCCAAGTATCCCTACACGTAAGGGCATGTGTCCTGCAGGCGCATTTTGCTCATGTTAGGATGACATGTTATCGTGACATGGGCGCCCCTAAAGGGGGGATTTCTACGCAGTGGAGACAAGGCCTAAGGGTCCCCATACACCTTTAGATCTCTCTGTCAGATTTCCTTTCGATCTCCTTTTGTTTTACCAAAACCATGTAATACGAGGGACTTTTTAAACCATCAAGTCTACCTGTGTTCAATCGCAGAGGAACCGGCACTACATAGTTGTTGGTAGATCTAAAGGATATCTGAGATCTAAAGGTGTATGGCCAGCTTAAGGCTTCCTCCTCAATTGATTGTCACTTCAGATGTCGTGCAGGAAGGCTGGTGGAAGGAAGGCTACTGGGCCTGGTGAAAAGACACTGGTGCTGGACTGCTGCGAGGAACCCCGAAGTTGTATAGCTAGTAAGTTTACTTGTTAAGGCCCCCACACACGTATCGAGTGGGGACCGACAGATGAGCCGTGGAGAGCAGCGTGATGACTTCATCACACTGCTCTCCATCGCTCACAGCATCGGCGGGCACCCTTTGTGTGCCGGCAATTAGTTTCAATGGGGATGCCGGTCTTCATTTAAACTAATGGCAGCGACCGGACATGCCCGTTCTCTGGCTGACTGAGCTTTGGGGTGACAGGGATCGGTGAGCACACATCAGTCGGCTGCAAAATCGTCCGCCGCTCGTTGCGTGTGTGGGGAGCTTTACCGTATTTTTTTTTAGCATAGCACAGAAACATTATATTCCCAAAACGTTTCTCGAGTTTGTTCCTTCGTTTCATATTGCTGACGTAAAACCCCACCTAACCTTTTCCTCCCGGTAGAGGCAACTCTATCCTGTAACAGGGACTTTGTGCGCTCCATCTAGCGGTCCCTGCGGACAGGCCGCACTTTGAGCGGGTCAGCGTGGAATAAAAGGGCTGCATTGTTTTTATTAAAGGCAGGCGCGCAGCGGGGAGCCAGGAGCCCTGTTTGTACAACCGAAAGGGGGGAAATAAAAGGGGAAAATGATGAACTTGGGCAAAAAATAAAAAGACAACATAATAGAAAGGAATCCCTTAGCCACGCTCTAGGATTATAGCTGCACAATAGACCCCGAACACGAAAAAATAAATAAACAGCCAACGAATGGCTCACAGGAGAGCGGGTTCGAATAAATAAAGAGAAATTGAAACATCTTTGTTCTGAGACTGAACTCAGGACAGTCGGAGTCAATAAAGGATAGTAAGGGAATGTTAGCAAACAAGTACTGTTACCCTAGCCAACTTTTTAAACATTCTCCTCAGGTTTTCTCATCCGTGCCCATTCTGCCATGCCACAGGGGTGTTTAGAAATGAGGGGGGACGCAGTGGAGGAGGAGGGAGGGGTGACCACCAACAACCTAAATAAACAGCTTTGCATAAAATTAGAAGACAATTTTGCCAGCCACATAGATTTATCTTTCAGAGGAAGAAGAAGGAACGATTGTTCCCGGAATTCACGTGAGAACCTTAAAGCTGAAGGCCAGGGAAAGATGTACAAAAACCTGACTGAGCAGAGAGGTGACCTCATTAGTCTGCTGCTGTTCCTTTACTGTTCCATCACAGCCTAAGGCCCCCCATACACATTACAATCTTACCATACAAATTCTATACAATCAACTTTTCTTCCACCAAAACCATGTAATATAAGGAGCTTTCTCATCCTTCCAATCACTATGTATTCTATCAG
>JAHGUE010000043.1:14714-43232 GCA_036250615.1 Ptychadena robeensis | reverse complement strand
GTCCCGACAGAGCACATAGACTTACCTGCTCGGCGGATGCTCAGTCTTCACTGCGCTGAGCCACTCCGCTGATGCAAGGCGGAAAGTAGTCGAGTACGTTGAGCCTCTGCACCGGCGGATGTGTAAACAAAGCATCCGCCGAGCAGGAATGGCAATGTGCGTATACGCTTAGCAAAGGGGTCCCGACGTATAATAGAAACAAGCCCTTAGGGGGTTTCCACAAGGTTGTGTGATCATAGGACCCCCTATGTTAAGTGCAGTGCTTGACGAGGATCCCAACGGATCACATACACTTTAGCTGCCAATTACGTTAACCCATTGAGAACACAGCATCCGCCGAGCAGGTAAGTGTATGTGCTCCGTCGGGACCTCCTGCCAAGCAATGCGCTTAGAGTAGGGGGTCCATGGGTGACAATGCTCACTTACTGTACTGTGTCTTTGAAGGATAATTATTTATCCTCTTCCCCAATACGTAGGGGGTTGTGGTTTTGTAGTTCACAAAAGATAACTGGGAAGGCTAATTGATTCAGGGATTTCAGTCAATTCCCATTTCCCATAAGATTATACGTCCATTTATTCGTGCGCGTTCGTCTCCTATAAAGGGCCCCATTGTATGGACATCCAAAGCCCAGAGACTGTTGATGGACGCTGGAAACTTGAATGCGACGTCATCAGCAGATTTCATTGTGAGATCCAGAAAAGCACAACCATTGTGTGGCCCTGGAAAGCAAGAATCCTAATACTGCACTTGTGAAGGTGACACAATGACGCAGGATAATCGATTCTACCCTATGGGTACCATGTCATGGGGCCACGCAATATACAAGTCTTAAGGTGGGCATACACTGGTCGATTTTTCAATCGATTGTAAAGTGATTAATTGTTTCTTCGAGCAGAATAGATCGAACGGGCAACCAACATGTTGGTGAATCCCTGTTCAATTGCCATTACCCTCAGTCCCCATTCAAAGTATCGAAGAGGATCGATTGTGCAAAGTGGTGACTTCATCACGCTGCTCTCGAGGGTTCATCGATTGACCCATGTATGCCCACCTATGAGATGTCCTCGGCATTACCAATCAAGTCCAGTTGGATATGACCAACTACTACTAGTTATGCCATGACAGTAATAATGAGATGCTTCAAAGAGGTATTGGCCATCATTTTGGGGTGTGTACTCTTAAACGACATGAAAAGAGTACGGGGACCCCTAAGCAACATCCAGATGTGACCTGGAGTGTCCACCAAATATCGACCCATGTATGCCCACCTTTAACCTCCCTAGAGTTCATGAGGAGCCTAGTTCGTCCGAACTTTGTTTGAAAAACTACAGGCGAACCAGGATTGCATGGACCCTGCATATCCCCGGAAAGCGGCGGCAATTCTCTATGCGGCCGCAGCATTTCCAGGGACTGCCATATTGGTGCCATAGACCTCCACGTTAATGGATGTGTGTAGGTTTTCCAGCCCATGTAACCGGCGCCATTGATGACGCTGGCGACGTGGACCAAGGCGAGTGGGAAATTGGAGGGTACGATTTAGTCTGCTACAATCTTCCATGCCACGCCATTTTTAACAGCTGAACGCTAGGGGGGTTGAGATGGGCATACATGGGTCGAAACATGTTCAATCACGGATCAATGGGATCGATTGATCCCAATTAAAGGGTGGTCACAATCAATTCCTAAACAATTAGTCACCCCAAACTTGCACGGGGGTTGATTGCTCAGGAATCAAATGGAAGATCCACCCTTGTATAAGCCCCTCATACACGAGTCGATACTTGTGTGATAGACAATTGATAGGGATGTGGTGACGTCATCTTGATCGTTCATTTCGCGCAAATGATTCCTGTTCCATACTTTAGATGGGGACCCTGGTCCCCATTCAAAGTAGTGGCAATCGAACGGGATTTACAGACGTGTCAATTCCCTCTGGGAATCTAACAGGAATGGACCCGCGTATGGGGGGCTTTACTAATAATGTTCAAGGTATTCCCAAGCCTTTATTGTGACAGTCTTAAAGTTTTCATCTGTACTTTGTCTCTAAAGGGTTGGCCACCATTCACACCTCTCACCAAAGTTTGCATTATATCCAATGGGCTTCACTTGAAAATTTATGTCAACTCATGTTGACCAGAAAGGAGGTTATCCGGGTTATCCTACCCATCCTCTCATTCCTAACATCACAACCATACCATTCCCACCCCCCCCCCCCCACACACCACCTATTGTAGACTCTATTCCTCAACCTACTAGACTGTTAGCCCGTCCGGGCCGGGTCCTCTACTCCTCCTCCTGTATCATTACCTGTACCTGTGTGTTATCTTGTGTTGTATCTCAGCTCTAATGTATTGTACAGCGCTGCGTAGTATGTTGGCGCTATATAAATAAATAAATAATAATAATAAATGATAAAATAACCTTTCCATGTAGAGGTAAACATGACCCAGAGCTCAGCGACGAATGTGAGAAATGCCTGAGATTTGCCCATTCCTTGGGATAATCAGGGCGTGCGGGGGCCAGCTACTGAGCCATTAGGGACGGTTGTGGGAAGCGAAGTTCATCATACGCAGAGATTTTCTGGTACGGTGAAAGCTATCTGTGACCGATCACCCATTATATTTCTCCAAAGTCAACCTTTATGGCCTCCAAGTGCCACATGTGGTGAAACCTGTGAGGTCCTACAGACCGAGACATAAGGTTTGACCATGGTCATGCCAATCTAATCTTTATGGACAGCAAGTCCAGTGAAAGAGCCTGTATCTATAGGCTCTTTCACTGTTTATGCCTGCCATACACACCCCAACGGGTGCAGACAGACAAGTCCCGATATGCATGTCATCACGTTTGCACCCTGGTGCATTATGGGGCACCTTCAGTCGGCCGGCACCCTTTGTGCCATTAGCTTCAAGAATACGCAGGTCTTCATGGAGCTAATGCACATCGGCTTCGCCAATCGCGCCAGAGAACGATCGGGACATGTCCGCAGCTGTGGGGCGACAGGGATCTGTCGCCCCCATGGTTGGCACGCATGCCGATACAGCGACGGCGCGCGCACAACGCCAGGTGGAAAAACTCGCCGCTTATTGGCAGTGTATGCCAGGCATGAGTACCGTCAGCGTTGAACACACATTGGTTCTTATTTGGTCAAGAGTTTTATTTCAATTTGATAAATCCTTCCCTGTCCATAGTCTCGCCAGACCGTAAAAAAAAAACAAAACACGTGGCCATAAATAGCAAAGCTATTATTCGGTGGTTTTTCGGTGTTTGGTCCAGGTTTCTTTTCATCTGTGTTTCCATTAAGCCTGGCTTCATGGAGTATCGCACTGAAATAAACGCGGAGCGTGAGCGTCGGAGCCCATGCCGGGCCCGCTCACACTGTCAGACCACCTACGAAGCATCGTAAAAAAACCCTGCGGAGAGGTAGACATGAAAGGCGTGGAATTAGATCGCGGCTTTTTGTAGCTGTGAGTAACAGTCTGCCCGGCTGCTCTTTGATGCCGGCAAACAAAACTGTTCTCACGCACCCCGGGCTGTCTACACGTACATGGCCTTTTCACTGTCGTCCGCATATCTGTCCGGGGGCCCCACTGGGCCGAGAATTTATCACATTTCCACTTTGTGGAACCCCCCCCCGCCCCCTCTGGAAATGATCAAGCCCGCGCATTGGTTTTTTTGGACGTTCACAAATAACTCCAGGCAGACTAAAAATATATAGGTTTTATAATATAAGGCTGCGTACTACACACACGAAAAACGTGGGTGGTTTCCAGCGAGCTTAGAACGCCCAGGCGTTGGGGAGCTGGGGGGGTGCGCCTCGACCGCAGAAATCTGGGGACATGTAACCGGGGGGGTAGGCACACCAAATTGGGATAGACACATGAAAAAAAGACACGAGATGTGGTGTCCAACTCTCAAACCGTTGCCCCAATATCGGCGGTGGCGAATGCATCCATAGATATGTCTGGGGTCATTAGCCAGTGCCCGTAGGAACGCTATAGGGAGCGCTCACAAACAGCATGTTGCAAGTGGCTGGATGCTAAGTGGTGGCATAGCACCTGGGGAGCGGGGGAGGTCCAACGCGTCCCATAACACACAGGGAAAGGACCCAGACAACGCCATGAGTGGCGTATCGGTAGTGGGATGTCATTGTAAAATTGGGTGTATTGTACCTGGAGTGCGGGGGTGGACCTAGGAAAGGGTACTTGCTAGAAATCACTATTCTAGCCGTTAAGTCTCGACGGAAAATCACATCGCCGGGCGTTGCTACTATAAATTCCTCAGGTGCAAGTACGCTATCAGTAGCCTGACCCGGCCGCTAGAATAGCCCAGAGTTGCATGGTGGCTCTTCAACCCCTCCACCCATAGCCGGGAGGGGGTTGCTGCGGATCGCCAAGCAGACACGCTCATAAGAGGCGGTCTGGCCAGTTGGGTCGAGCCCGGAATGTTGCCCACCCCTAGCTGCTCGGCCTGGGACAGGATTGCCCCCTTTCCCCCCCTCCCTCCCATCCCTTCCCCCCCTGAAGGCGGCCCTGAGTACCACCTCAACTGGACCGTGATCATCAGTCCTCTAGAAGCATTGGTAAGTGTGAGGCCTGATTTGCCGTCCATTTGGTAAACTTAAGTTCAAAGTTAAAGTCAGAATTCAGCAGAAGTCCGAAATTTTGACTTGACTTGAACTTAATTTGGTGAAAAAACCTGTTTGTGTTAGAGACAAAAAAACTTTCTTTTTTGTGAGTAATACCCCCAACCCGTCTCTACATCTCTCTCTCAGCAAGTTTGGTGATGAAACCATGTTCAAAGGCTTGCAATTAACTCGAACCGTCCGAAATGCGTCGAATTTATGAAAAAAAATTAGAGGCCATCTCTATTGGTTTGGTCACCCAGGTGCCACCAGGTGCGCATCCGAGCTCTGACTGTCCATATAACAAGGCAGCTGGATCCCATGTAGCTTGTAGCTCACTGCTGCCTGTGGCGGATGAAGTGCAGAGACTAGAGATTCCCTTCCAGCCAAGGTGCAGTAAGCGTGCAGGTGGCTTCTGAGGATGAGCTACGTGTCAGCTAGTTGAACTTAGTAGCATGTATCATCTAAATCTAAAAAAATATATATAAATGTAAAATTTAAGTTGGACTTAACCTCTGAGCCTTATGATGCTGGCACAATAACGAAAAAAATAGTTCTTATCTGCTGTTCCCTGGACATCATATGAAGAGATTCCATCTTGAGTTTTCCAGGTGGTAACTCACGGTGAACACTATCGCGCAGTGGCCACTGGAGGGAGTTTCTAATGGTTCGTCTATGAGACAAATTTTCTCATTCGTTTTAATGGAGAGCCGAGATGTAAAGAATTTATAATCCATTTATCTTCCTCCCGGTGAGAATTCATCATAGCCCCCCAGGGAGTAGAGAGTGGCTGTGAGTTTGGATCCTTCCTCCACAGTGTAAGTTTTTTGTTTTTTTAATGAATTGCTCCCTCTTATCAGCACTTCTGTTCCATTCAATGTAACTTATGAACTTAATGGTGGTTAGGTCCGCTTTAAGACACTGCTCTCGGGTCAACGAATTTGGACGGTGAAGGCCATGTCCTCTGAGAGACAGTTCGCCATTGAAGAGCCCCGCAGATTGCGCTGACCAGAGAGGGGGGCCCACTGTGGCGGTAATCACGAGAATTCTTCAAGGATCCTTGAACCTGAAAGGCCGTCAGATTCCAGATAAAAAACTTTTATAATTTACGCCAGTGTTTAAGTCTAGTTTAACCCTGTATTACATTAAAGCTGCTGCTAAAGATTGCCTTCCCATGCCCACTACCTCCCCCCTCGTACCCAGGCCTGTTTCTAGCATGACCAAGGGGCCCTATGCAAAGTTTTATGGAATTGGGCCCCCTTGATGGCATGATCTCTTGGCCGGCCTCCAAGTTTGTTAAGTGGGGAGGGGGGTGGTGAGGGGTGTACTTTGTCTCCTCGGTCGGTCCGGATTCGAGTCCCATTCACCCACTATGGCCACGGGGGGGCACTCGAGGCCCCTATGGGGCGTGGGGCGCCCTCCCCCCCCAGCCCCCGCATACCTGCATAGCGGGAGTAATCGGCACCTGCTCTTACCTGCTGTGTAACAGAAACATGCCCCGTTCTGGTCGGGTTGTACATAATATTTTTTTCTTAGCGACCATTGTGCTGGGTATGTTTTGGTATCTTCTGATCGTCTGCTGTCTCCCACAGTTGGAAAGTGGTTCTGAATCTCTTCCTTTCTTAAGCAGGCGGTCCCTGATGTGCGACAGTGAATGACAGGGAGAGCCCGGTCCTCAAGTTACTAAGTCAATCACGGCTGGTCGGCAGGTCAGGTCCGCAGGGTGGCACCACTGTGAAACGGAGCAGATGGCTGTGTTATGTGGGGTCTAAGCCGCTCTCTCTTTCTATTTACAAATGACATAGACAGGACGCCTCATCCTATCATCACAGCAGTCTATGGTAGTTCCCATCGTCATCTGTTTCTGCCCTCATCCAGCTGTCAGTCTCTCTGCCCCCTTCCCCATAAACTGGTCTCTTTTATTCTGCACAGAAAAACATGACAGATTTATTCTGGCTTCCATCGTGTATTTAGAATGGACTTCCATTCAGGGTTGTGTTTTCTCCCGCTATGGGCTAAGTATAGGATGCATAGGCCCCGGGAACCATGCACCTTATCAGGCAGCACATTCGCTATCACCCCCCTGTCTAACAACTTCTTTGCTACACCCTAACGCTTATCCCAACTTTTCATGCAGCACCCCAACCACACTGACACATGTTCTGCTCATATATCTGGGCCTCGAGAGTTTCTGGACACCTCTGGGGTCCTTGCTTAAAGCCCGTTTATTCTCATATATCTGGGCTCAGAGAGTTTCTGGGCACCTCTGGGGTTCCCCTGCCTTACACCCCGTGTAATGATCATAATATATGGGCTCATAGGAAGTTTCTGGACACCTCTGGTGTCCTGCTTTACACCCCGTTATATCTATATTTGGGCTCAGAGGAAAGTTTCTGACAACTCTGGGGTCCTTGCTTACATTCCCGTGTATGCTCAATATGGGGCCTCAGAGGAAGTTTCTAGACAACTCTGGGGGTCCCTGCTTACACCCCTTGTATGATCATATATTTGGGCTCATAGGACGTTTCTAGACAACTCTGGGGTCCCTGCTTACAACCCCCTGTGTATGATCATATATTTGGCTTCAGAGGAAGTTTTCTAGACAACTCTGGGGGTCCCTGCTTCAGAACCCCTGTGTATGATCCTATATTTGTGCTCAGAAGGAAGTTTCTAGACACCTCTGGGGTCCCTGCTTACACCACCGTGTATGTTTCATTATCTGGGATCAGAGGAATTTCTGCACCTCTGGGGTCCCTGCTTACACCACCGTGTATGTTCATATACTCTGGGATCAGAGAGTTTGCTGGCCCCTCTGTGTCCCTGCTTACACCCCGTGTATGCTCTTATATCTGGCTCAGAGGAAGTTTTCCTGGACACCTCTGTATCCCTGCTTACACCCCGGTATATCAATATCGGTGCTCAGAGGAAGTTTCTAGACACCCTCCTGGGGTCCCTGCTTACACCAACCGTGTATGATCATATATCTGGGATCAGAGGAAGTTCTGGAACACCTCTGGGGTCCCTGCTACACCCCGGTTGAGCTATATTGGGATCATAGGAAGTTTCTGACACCTCTGGAGCTCCCTCTTACACCCTGTGTATGCTCTTATCTCTGGGATCAAGGAAGGTCCTGGACACCTCTGGGGTCCTTGCTTACAACCCCTGTGTAATGATCATATATCTGGGCTCAGAGGAAGTTTTTCTGACACCTCTGGGTCCCGCTTACAACCACCGTGTTATTATCTATATCTGGGCCAGAGGAAGTTTCTGAACACTTCTGGAGTCCTTGCTTCACCCTGTGTATGAGCATATCTCTGGGCTCAGAGGAATTTCTGGACCCCTCTGGGGTCCCTGCTTACACCCCCGGTGGTATGAATCATATATCTTGGCTCAGAGGAGTTTTCTGACACCTCTGTAGTCCCTTGCTTAACCCCTGGTTTATGATCATATATCTGTGCGCAGAGGAAGTTTCTGGACACCTCTGGGGTCCCTGCTTACACCCCGTGTAATATCATAATCTGGGCGCAGAGGAAGTTTCTGGGACACGCTGGGGTCCCCTGCTTACACCCTGTGTCTGCTTCATATATCCTGGGATCAGAGGAAGTTTCTGGACACCTCGGGGGTCCCTGCTACACCCCGGGTAGCTCTTATACTGGGATCAGATGAAGTTTTTTTCTGGACACCTCTGGGGTCCCTGCCTTACACCCCCGTGTATGCTCTTATATCTGGGCCTCAGAGGAAGTTTCTGGACACCTCTGGGTCCCTGCTTACTCCCCGTGTATGCTCATATATCTGGGATCAGAGAAAGTCTCTGGACAACCT
Organism: Ptychadena robeensis; assembly: GCA_036250615.1. Classification (NCBI taxonomy): domain Eukaryota; kingdom Metazoa; phylum Chordata; class Amphibia; order Anura; family Ptychadenidae; genus Ptychadena; species Ptychadena robeensis. The sequence goes on along the minus strand of JAHGUE010000043.1, from coordinate 34,785 downwards.
CTGGGGTCCCTGCTTACAATCCCCGTGTATGCGTCATATATCTGGGCTCAGGAAGTTTCTGGGCCCTCTGGGGTCCTGCTTACACCCCCCGTGTATGCTCATATACTCTGTGCCAGAGGAAGTTTCTGGACAACCATCTGGGGTCTCTGCTTACACCCCGTGTATGCTTCTATATCTGGCTCAGAGGAAGTTTCTGGTCACCTCTGTGGTCTCTGCTTACAACCCTGTGATGCTCATATATCTGGCTCAGAGGAATTCTGGACACCTCTGGGGTCCCTGCTTACACACCGTGTATGTTCATATATCTGGGATCAAGGAAGTCTCTGACCCTCTGGGGTCCCTGCTTACACCCCGTGTAATGTCATAATATCTGGGCTCATAGGAATTTTCTGGACACCTCTGGGTCCCTGCTTACAACCCCGTGTATACTCATTATCTGGGCTCAGAGGAAAGTTTCTGGACACCTCGTGGTTCCTGCCGCTTACCCCCCCTTGTATGCTCATATATCTGGGCTCAGAGGAAGTTCTGGACACCTCTGGGGTCCCTTGCTTCAACCCCGTGTTATGGTCATATATCTGGGCTCAGAGGAAGTTTTCTGTACACCTCTGGGGTCCTTGCTTACACCCCTGTATGCTCATATATCTTGGGCTCAAGGAAGTTTCCTCCGGGCGTATACTGGGTTTTTTTATAAATAAATATGAATTGTATTTTGTGTATAATGTGTAGCTGAGTATCTGAGCGTCCTTTTTAGTGAAGACACAATGACATTGCTGAGCATCTACCGGGCTGGACTACAACCCTCAGGTGTAGCAATTTGAGAGACATGGCGTGCTCCCACTGCCGCCACCATATCATCCGTCTGGCATGGAGATATCATCACTAAAGCCCCCTTTAGGCGCTCATGCCGTGATACTGGAAGGAAATCTTTAATGGCATTCCTGCTTTGCCAGTCATCACGAACAACACAAAAGATCTTTCTATAACAAAGCTTATTAAACTTTGAATAAGGCGAAAAGTTCTATTTCTTACAATGGAATACTTAAGCGTGCTTCTGGGTTCTTGGCAGCCACTAAAGTCCTACTGCAGGATCCCCATTGGCACAATTAATGTCACTTTACAGAAGACATTGGGTCCTGGAATATCGGCAGCGCCAGTTTATTTAAGGCTTGTCCCCACTTGAGCTCTCAGACCGCGCAGCGACGCGATTGTTATCATGCCCGACAATCACTGGTAATCGCTTTCATTTCGTTGAGTGGTCTGTCCACTTCAACTAAAGGTGGTTTTGATCGCGGGGCCAATCGATTTTTCCCTCCCTGATCGCACATATCCTCCCCTGACGAATACACAGTGATTGGCAGGTATATATCACTGCTATGTAGTGCCGGGTCCTCCCCTGATAAATACATAGTAAATGGAAGTTATATATCACTGCTATGTGTGCTGGGTCCCTCCCTGATAGCATACATAGTATTGGCAGGTATATATCCAACTGCTATGTATGCCGTCCTCCCTGATAGAATACATAGTGATTGGAAGTATAATCAATGCTATGTAGTGCCCGGGTTCCTCCCTGATAGAATACATATTGATTGGAATGGTATAATATCACTGCTATGTAGTGCCCGGGTCCTCCCTGATAGAATAACATAGTGATTGGAAGGTATATATCGCTTGCTATGTAGTGCCAGGTCCTCGCTGATAAAGACATAGTGATTGGAAGGTATATATCACTGCATGTATTGGGCCGGGTCCTCCTGATAGAATACATAGTGATTGGGAGTAATATCACTGCTATGTAGTGACTGGTCCTTCCTGGTAGAATACATAGTGATTGGAGTTATATATCACACTGCTATGTCTTGTCGGTCCTCCCTGATAGATTACCATAGTGATTGAGAAGGTATATAATCACTGCTATGTCGTGCCGTCCTCCCTGATAGAATACATAGTTGATTGGAAGTATTATCACTGCTATGTAGTGCGGGTCCTCCCTGAAGAATACATAGTGATTGGAAGGATGAGAAGCTCCTTATATTACCTGGTTTTTGGTGACGACCAGTTGACTTGTATAGCCTTTTGTATGGTACGATTGTACTGTGTATGGGGGCCTTAGGCTTTGATGGACACAGTACAGGACCATCAGCATGACTAATTAGGTCACCTCTCTGCTCAGTCAGGTTTTGTACATCTTTCCCTGGCCTTCAGCTTAAGGTTCTCACGTGAATTCCGGAACCAATCGTTCCTTCTTCTTCCTCTGAAAGGATATCGATGTGTCTGGCAAAATTGTCTTCATAATGTAGCACACTGTTTAATTTAGGTTGTGTGGTGTCCCCCTCCCTCCTCCTCCACTGTTGTCCCCCCTCATTCTAAACCCCCTGTGGCATGGCAGAATGGGCACGGATGAGAAACCTGAGGAAGAATGTTTAAAAAGTTGGCTAGTGTAACAGTACTTGTTTTGCTAACATTCCCTTACTACCTTATTGACTCCGCCTGTCCTGAGTTCCGTCTCAGAACAAAGATGTTTCAATTTCTCTTTATTTTGCGACACCCGCTCTCCTGTAGCCATTCGTTGGCTGTTTATTTATTTTTTCGTGTTCGGGGTCTATTGTGCAGCTATAACCTAGAGCGTGGCTAAGGATTCCTTTCTATTAGTTGTCCTTTTTATTTTTTTTTGCCCAAGTTCATCATTTTCCCTTTTATTTCCCCCCTTTCGGTTTACAAACAGGGGCTCCTGGCTCCCCGCTGCGCGCCTGCCTTTAATAAAAACAATGCTCCCTTTTATTTCACGCTGAACTCCGCTCAAAGTGCGGCCTGTCCCCGCAGGGACCTCTAGATGGAGCGCACAAAGTCCCCTGTTTTACAGGATAGAGTTTGCCTCTACCGGGAGGAAAAGGTTTGGTGGTTTTTACGTCAGCCAATATGACCGAAGGAACAAACTCGAGAACGTTTTTGGGCATATAATGTTTTCTGTCGCTATGCTAAAAAACATACGTAAAGCTCCCACACACGCACGAGCGCGGACGATTTTTGCAGCCGACTGATGTGTGCTCACCGATCCCTGTCACCCCAAGTCAGCCAGAGAACGGCCATTCCGTTCGCTGCCATTAGTTTAAATAAGACCGGCATCCCTCACCCCATTGAAACTAATTGTGCCGGCCACAAGGGGGCCCTCTCGATGCTGTACGATGGAGAGCAGTGTGATGAAGTCATCACGCTGCTCTCCAAACGGCTCATCCTGTCGGTCCCCCACTCGATACGTGTGTGGGGTCTTAACAAGTACACTTACTAGCTATACAACTTCGGGGTTCCTCGCAGCAGTCCAGCACCAGTGTCTTTTCCCCAGGCCCAGTAGCCTTCCTTCCACCAGCGCTTCCTGCACGACATCTGAAGTGAACAATCAATTGAGGAGGAAGCCTTAAGCGGCCATACACCTTTAGATCTCAGATAGCCTTAGATCTACCAACAACTATGTAGTGCCGGTTTCCTCTGCGATTGAACACAGGTTAACTTGATGGTTTAAAAGTCCCTCGTATTACACTGGTTTTGGTAAAACAAAAGGAGAATCTAGGAAATCTGACAGAGAGATCTTAAAGGTGTATGGGGACCTCTTAGGCCTTGTCTCCACTGCGTAGAAAGCCCCTCCCTCTCCCCCTTTGGGGCGCCCATGTCACGATAACATGTCATCCTAACATGACAAAATGCCGCCTGCAGGACACATGCCCTTACGTGTAGGGATACTTTGGGCAGAGTGCCTTTTTCCTATCCTTTTCTTTCTCTTCTTTCTTTTCTCCTTATCCTTTCTTAGGGCCCCCTGTCGACCAGGGAGGGTATGTGCGGGGTGCTGGAGGGGAAGAAGAAGAGTCAGGAGGAGTATTGTGTACAGGTGGGTGTCCCTTTTTCTCTACTCCTTCCCCCTCCGCTGACACCACGCACCCGTGCAAACGGTTTGTGCTTTCCAGAACTGCACGAGGAGCGCCCATGTCAGGAAGGTGCCAGATAATGCGTGCGAGGGGCCGGGACCCCTTCGAACACCAGGGGTCCCGCCATGCATATCCGTATAGCCCGTAGAAACGCCTTGCTTGAAAGCCTAATAGTGGCGCTTGTCTGTCCCCTACTCATACCAAGAGTACAGTGTTACCCCTGACGATACCGCTCGATAGATGGCCGCTCCAAGCGCTGACGTCACGCTGTGTGCACTCCCGCCCACGATTCAGCCACCCCTGTCTTTGAGCAGGATCAATCAGTTGGACCATGATCGTAAATCACGTCGATGTCCATTGTTTTGATGGAGACCACGGGTCCCCATGCAAATCATCATCTGAGCTGGGAGACGCAGCAGTGCTTGCGCCCCCATCGGTCCTTCGTATTCAGGCTCAGCTCTGAGCTCAAGGCTGATCTATCTTACGGGCATTGACGCCGTGTATGGCAGCCTGAGACTTTCCCTGGACACTATCCTGACTAATGAACGAAATTGCGTGATTAGGGTCGAAAATTCATAGTACTTACTGATGCGCCTCTACCGTGCTCTTCTTTGAGTAACGTCCGATACAATAAGCCGTGCGTCGATCTCCATTGATTGCCGTTTTCCGTCGATGTAGCAGAGCCACCGCTCGCTGTGCTCACGTCCATCCAGACAGAGGACACTTAACCTCCTGAGCATTTCAAGTCCTTTGCAAACGTTTTTTGTTTCATTACCGTGCCATGGGCACGCGGCGAGCACAATATGCTCCTCCGCGATTGCCTGCTCAGCTGGAGGACGTAAACGTAAGTTACAACCGGAGGTCTATGGCGCCGCCTACCCCCCCCCTTCCGCGTCACCGGTTGACGCGATCGGGGGCGGACCCGGAAGCATCGCATACATGCCGATGCTCCGACCGGCCGTAAGAAGCCGGCCATATGCACACGAAACTCAGCCCGATTAACTCGGGTTGAACGCTCATAAGGTGTAAACCTCCCTAGCGATATGCCGAACCCATGGGAAAGGGTACCCATCTCAACTATCAATACGGGTTCGGGCACAGCGTGGGAGCTCACCTGGTCCACAGCTGCCTCTGCCGTCTTCTTCGTCGCGGCTTCTTTTCCGGTCCACGAGTGACGGTCACGGAGGCGGGACCCGCTTAAAGAAAAAATGTTTTTTGTTTTTTTTTTTTTTGTTTTTAAATCTTTTTTGTTTAACTTTGGACTGGCTTGGTAAATTCTTTCTATATCCCGTTCAAATAATCCAACTAAGTAGCAACGCTCCCGCTGACATTTCTGCTAGCTGGTCTACCTCCGCTGCACCCGATTGGTCTGTGACCTGGCGCTCGTTTCGTCACGCGCTGGGCGGGAGATTTAAAGTACAGAATAAAAATTTTATTTTCTCTTACATTTTTTTTTTTCATTTTTTCACATTTGTTTTTTTATTTTGGATTGGATTTGGGTAAATGTTTTATAAATGTTTTAGGCTTTTGGTTTCATTGTACGGCGGGAGCCCTCCGCTAAGTGTATTACTCTAAGCAGGTCCCACGTATCCCATAGACCAGCCTGCCGGCGAATGTCCTGTTTTACAACATCCGCCGGTGTACAGTCTGAATACTCGACTACATTCAGCCTGACACCGCGATCGGGTCGGGCGCAATGAGACATACCCGTCCGGCCGAGCAGGTAAGTCTACTCTGCTAACGTCCGGGAACCCCCGCTAAGCGTTTACGCCAGCTGAGGGCTCCCGACGTTAATGGAAACAAGCCCTTATCCCTATCCAATCAAAAGAAAAGAAAAGAAGTGTAAACTTATAAAAAGCCGGCCATAGCGCTTCCTCTTTGCCAATTTTTGCGAATGATCACCATGAGCATTCGGGGTGTCGCTTGGTGTCATTCACAAAATAAAAGCGCCCGCCTGGAGCCAACACCGTTCCGTACTCGCCCAAAACTTTGGATCAGCCAGAGAACAAACGTTTTTCTCTGGTCGATTGCCAGACTTTGAATGGGACACAGGGTCCCCATCCAAGTATTGGTTGTCCAATCTTAAATGGTGTATTTCGACAACGATTGACTATGGCGTGATGATGTTCCATCATGCTCTGACCGATTGTTCGATAAACGCCCGCCCCAGCATAGCGTCTGTGGCCGTTTCACCTCCCTAGCGTTACGCCCTAAAAAAAGGGGGGATTAAGCAATTACTAGTCTGGCAGTCCTGATCGTGAATCAAACTGCGCACTGTTCCGGAATCAGGCGCAACCCGCGGGCTCTCTGTGGTGGCCTTCAGCATTTCTACAGATCTCCTGCAAACAGAGCGCTTTCCGCCCCCTGTGACGCCGATGGTGGGTGCGGAAATGCAAAACACTGTACAGAATCTGGACCTCAGTGAACCGCCAGGGAGGTTAAATAAAAATAGGGAATTGTATGTACTGGAACAAAGGCGGTGATGGTGAGTATAATTGTTTGTAGTTTATTAATATGTTCTACAATGATTGTTGTTGTTACTTCCCTGCAATGTAGTTTGCGCTTTAATAGGAGCGGCCTCATTCAAGTCGGGTTGAGAGCTTTCCTTTGCCATTTCGGCAGCTTTTGATAAATTCCGTACCATGGAAAGGTCACTTCTCAGAAGGAAATTTCAGCTCACCAAATGTCTGCTTCGAGCTTGATGCGCCTCCCGAGACACGCGGTCCCAGCCTATCTTCACACAACCTTTACCAGCGCCGGTCCAATTATATTACTCAGATAACAGGTTTCCTGGCATAATTGAGATAACACCTAGAGGAGGATTGTATTGTTTCTTTAGGCTGGAGCTTCCGCAATAGAAAGTTTAAACATATTTTCATTTTTTAAAGACCTGTCCTAGTGTCAGGTCCTTAAACCTGTGACCAGCAGCATTCCAGCGATATACCTGCCCACTAGGCCTGTCTGCCCTCCTGACTTTCTTGCTACTAACTCATTCATCCCCTTGCTTCCAGCCTTGCATTGCCATGATCTCCTGCCCTGCTACTTTCTCCTATTTATATCCAGCCTCCTGCACTAGGGTCCTTGCTGATTATTGTGCTTCTTGTAGCTTCTGATCTAGCTTTATCTCCTCATTCTCTCTACGTCTGCCGACCTGAACCGCCTACCAACTAGCTTCTGCTTCTCCCTTTATCTGAATTACTACCGGTGCCGAACTGCACTGTCTCAACTACTCTAGCTTGCTGTCCGCTTCGACTGTTCCCCCTCCTACTAACTTCCCCCACTGAAGATCCGGACAATAACCTGTCACGGGGATCGGCGACAGGTGAGTTCCTTTGTTTCCTATAGGTTTCAGGGACCCCAAGTGAAGAGGACTTAAGGGGCCGCCAAAGAAACGCCAACAAAGGGCCGCAGGTTTGTCACCTGGGATGTAGAGCATGGTGTAATCCAGGTCCCGTTACTTCTAATCTCTATGCTTGGAGGCATATGAACAGGGCAATCTTGCAACCTATCTTTAATTGTCAGGGTGCCAAAGGGTGTATAAAATCATGGCCCCCGGTGGAAAAAAAAAATTGAGGTTTGGGAACCCCTGAGGTCGAGCATTATGCAAAAGCCAAGTCGAGGATATAAATTGGGACCCAGATACAAGGGAATTCCATCGTAATGGACCGCGTACTGTCTTATGCCATGTCTCATGATTTGTAAGACAAAAATAGATTCCCCAAGGAAGCCAATACAAACTATCACAACCGTTGATACGTTTTGCATAAGACTGCCATCCACCCCAACAACGTAGTCACCCAGGTCCCCCATGACTGAAATTTAACTAATGGCTATCGCCTAGAGTCCATTGGTTCTCAACTTTTTAGATCACGGACCCAGAAATGGCGTCTCAGTTTTTATGAGTGTCACTTTCTTGTATTTTGGAATGGGGCAGAGGCAGTGGCCACTTCTGTTTTGGCATTGGGGCAGTGCATGTAAAGATGTCACTTTCTGTATTTGGAATGGGGCAGAGGCAGTGCCACTTTCCTGTTTTGGAATGGGGCATGGTAGTGCCACTTCCTGTCTTGGAATGGGGGCAGTTGCAGTGGAGTGTCATTTCCTGTATTTGGAATGGGGCAGTGTCCAGTGTGGTGTGTCACTTCCTGTAATTTGAATGGGGGGGGGGGGGGGGCTGGCGTGTGGAGTTGTCACTTCCTGTATTTGTAATGGGTGCAGTGGTGGAGTGTCACTATCCTGTATTTGTAATGGTGCAGTGTGGAGTGTCCACTTCCTGTATTTGAAATGGGGCGCAGTGGCAGTGTAGAGTTCACTTCCTGTTTTTGTAATGGGCAGTGTGGAGTGTCACTTTCCTGTTTGGAAATGTGGCAGTGTCCACTTCCTGTATTTGGAATGGTGCAGTGGCAGTGTGGAGTGCACTTCTTGTATTTGGAATGGGCAGTGCAGCATGGAAGTGTCCTTCCTGTCATTTGGTATGGGGCATGTGGAGTGTTCACTTCCTGTATTTGAAATGGGGCCGTTGCAGTGTCACTTCTGTATTTGAATGGGGCGTGTGGATGTCACTCCTGTATTTTGAAATGGGGAGTGGCAGTGTGGAGTGTCACTTCCTGTATTGGAAATGGGGCAGTGGCAGTGTCTAGTGTCACTTCTTGTATTTGGAATGGGGCGTGGTCAGTGTCCACTTTCCCGTATTTAGAACGAGGAAGTGGGCAGTGTGGATTTCCACTTTCCGTATTTGTAATGGGGCCGTGTGTAGTGTCCTTCCTGTGTATTTGGAATAGGGCAGTGGCAGTGTGGAGGTCACTTCCTGTATTTGGAACGAGGAAGTGGCAGTGTGAGTGTCCTTCCTGTATTTGTAATCGGGGCATTGTGGAGTGTCCCTTCCTGTATTTGGAACGAGGAAGTGGCCAGTGTGGAGTTTCCCTTCCTTGTACTTGTTGTAATGGGGCACAGAGTGTCCACTTCCTGTATGTAATGGGGCAGTGTGGAGTGCCACTGTCCTGTATTTGAAATGATGTTGGGGGGCGTGGAAGCTGTCCACTTCCTGTATTTGGAATGGGGCAGTGTGTAGTGTCACTTCCTGTATTTTGATGGGGGCAGTGGCAGTGTGGAGTGTCACTTCCTGTATTTGAAGTTGGGGCAGTTGCAGTGTAGAGTTTCCTTCTTATTTGTAATGGGCAAGGTGTGGAGTGCACTTCCTGTATTTGGAACGAGGAGTGGGCATTGTGGAGTGTCACTTCCTGTTTTGTAATGGGGCAGTGTGGAGTGTCACTTCCTGTATTTGGAATAGCAGTGGGCAGCGGGGAGTGTCACTTCTTGTAATTTGGAATGTGGGCAGTGGCAGCGTTGATTTGCACTTCCTGTATTTTGAAATGGGGCAGTGGCAGTGTGGATGTCACTTCTTGTATTTTGGAATGGGGCAGTGGGCAGTCGTGGTAGTGTCACTTCCTGTATTTTGAAATGGTGCCGTGGCATTGTTGGATGTCACTTACGCGTTCTGAAAACTGGACTGGGACTCTGCCATGTTACTTCCCCTGCCGCACGAGCAGGTAAGTTCATATCACCACCCTCTATAGTTCCCCGCCACCCCTCGCTTGTGCAAATTATGTGCAGGGTGTGAAGTTAGGAGGGAGAGTAACACCATATGTTAGATGGAGGGGGCGTACTCTTCCTTCTACCCCCCTGTAAAATGGTCGTTCCAACCCCTCGGGGTGGGTTCCCACCCACAGTTTTGAGAACCACTGTCTCTAGTAATTTTGTAGACAGTCCTCTTCAATCCTCATGGGCCGCGTTAAAAGTTTGTTTTCTGGGATCTCCAGACCGCGCGGGACCTCCAGTATATTCTGACACAGCAAATTAAAAGCTCTTTCTTTTTGTTTATCGTTAGCAGTTATCCCGGGTGGCCGATCCGTCTTACCGTAATTCCCCCCACCCCTCCCCCCCCCCTCACCACGCTCTTTATTTCCTTTGATTATTTTATTTTGACAACTCTATTACTTTTAGGTTAGGTCCGATCAGCCAGGAACTTGGTCGTTTTTTTTAATTTCCTATTTCAAGACGTGGACTTGGATGCCTTGCTCACACATGCGTATTTATAACACGGTCTCCGTACATTTTATATATACATTTCCAAACGCCACCTGCCGTACGTTCCTGTGATTTCGCCCCGCGGTCACGCCAACTCGCCGGTTACGACTTCCATCTATTTATTTATTTATAACATTTGCATTTTGTTGTCAATTACAGCTCATTACAACATCCGACTGACATGCGTTTTTCAATTCATTCCGTTCCATTAGGTTCTGTCGCGAACGGGCTGGATTAACCCCGCACTGCGCACCTCTTCCCCGGCTCGTCACTGCACTACATTTTCGGTCACGCCCCCCCCACCCCTCCCCCTGTGGCTGGAAGTTTGGGGTACCCTTCGCTTGACGAATTGCCGCGTTCTCTGCTTCATTTGAAGTGAAACAGAGCAGCACGCAGTCATTCTGATTAAATAAAACATTTCGACTGGAAAAGAAAAAAAAAAAAAACCCAAGCAAGCTGTTTTAATCATATGTTCTCCGAAGGCCGCACTCTGCTTAATTTAACTTGTAGCGCATTAGGAGTCTCTGCTCCAACGAGACACCGAATCGCTTAGGACGCAAGCAGGCGAGTTTTATCTATTAATCTCTCTTCCCCCTTTTTTTGTTGCAGTCGATTCCTGTTTCGGCTAAACGAGTTTTCGAATCTATGTAATGGCCTGACTCCACAAGGTTGGGCCGCTCAACTGGGCCCAATCAATGGATTTTTCCAGCGTATTTAAAATAATGATATGCAAAGCCAGCTGATTGGATCAGTGGGGCTTTGGGGGGTCAATTAATATATCTGAGGTCTGGAGGCTTATTGTTTGGTTTGGTCTCAATGGAGTTAGTCCTCGGAAAAGTAGAGGAAGAAGAGTTGCTGGCTCCATGCTGTACCCATCCTCCATGACCATCTGTGGGGCTTCTTCCGGCCAACTCCCACCCGCCAGAACCGAGAGCGATACCATCTGCGTCTCTCCTGACCTGGACAGTTCACGACTCCCACCTACCGCTACGTTGTCCTCCACCAACCTGGCCCTTCCGCCCCCCCCCCTCCATAAACGTTGTTGGTGAGTCTTTGGCCCCCGTCCGCAGGTTGGTCGCCTGGGATCCTCAGGCCTAGGTGCCCAACCTGCGGCCGGAGGCCGCATACCAAGCGGCCTTTTGGCGTTGTTGTCGGCAGCCCCCCTTGGTCCCCCCCCCACATGCACCCCAAACCTAACTGTTTAATGCTAGGGCATAGCATTTAACTGTGTAATGGTCACACCGGAACCCAGCTTTCCTAATCATCTTTTGGCTCCTACATCACTAAAATTGTCAATGATGATTGGGGAAACCAGGTCTAGGTCCTACATTGAGTGCGAACCCAGGGAGCAGGAGGGCGGGGGGGGTGGGTGCTGTAGGTTTTGACTGCCTGTCGGGATCTGTCCACCGAGATATGTCGAACAAAGGGGGGAGGGTCTGGATAGATGTTATGTGCGGCCCTTTAGTGGATATCAACTCAGTGCCACCACTGATCTAAGCATAACCCAAGTGTTACTCTCTGATTTTTTTATCGAAATTGGTAAGTACTATGTCCTGAGCTCTTCTTCCTGTTCCACCGCCTGAGGTCAGTGAAGATTGCCATGTAGGTTTGGAGGAGTGCCCATCTGCATTCATCTGTATTGTCTAACAGTACAGAAGTTCTGGGATGAGGCATATTTTTCCTTCAATGCAGGCTGTGATCCCCATTGAGTGGTTACATCCGGGAAGAGTCCGTCATAGTTTTGTTTTTTTTATTTAATTTAGGTTATAATAAGGTCCCAAAACACTGAATAGTTAAAGGATGGAAACTGGGTGGGTCTTAACTATTCCCCCATGTAGAAACACTCAAAGAGTTAACAGCTGTTTGCAGTGAGTGGATCTGGGTGTGTCCCCACAAAGTCGAGTTTTACTGAACCAAGACGGGGGGCTCACTGGGATGTGGGGATCAGGCCTGTGGCTGCTGGACGTGGATACAGGGAGTTTCACAGGAGTGTGGGCTCAGGCCTGTGGCTGCTTGAACAGTGGATACAGGGGGACTCACAGAGATGTGTGGGATCAGAGCCTGTACTGCTGGAGAGTAAGCCACAGGCTGAGTCCACACTCCCTGTGAGCACCCCTGTAGCCACTGTAGCTCCACTATTCTTTAAAGTGTCAGTTGTTGGGGAAACCCTCCATGTAGGATGAAATAGTTAATAAGTCATTCTCTCCAAACCCTATTAAACATGACCTTTTTGTGTGGGAGAGCCATGTGAAACGCTCTCTGTATCCGCATACCTGACTAGATGATTTTCAAGGGGGTCACATAATAAAATATATGTTGTGGCTATCCCTTTGAATATGATCTTTTATCATGATATGGGAAGTCCTTGCTTCAATAATATGTTGGGGGTCAAATGATAGCTATATGTTTTGGCTAGTCCATATACATAATCCTCTACTATCATGATATGGAAATCTTAAATTGCTTCAAATGGTGTTAGGGGTCACATGATAGCTATATTTTTGTGGTTAGTCATATAAATATCCTCTACTATCATGATATTGGAAATGTAATTGCCTCCAATAAAGGGTGGTGGTGGTCACATGATAGCTATATGTTTTGTCATCCCTAGTGATATCATCTAACTATCATTAATAATGGCAATATCGTTGATCCAAGAACGTGTATTTTTTCTATCTTTTGAGTCTATGCCTAGGGATTCCTCTTCTGTCATTGTATGGAAATGTGATGCTCCGTATTGGTGTTGGGGTTCATACTATAGCTCTATGTTGTGAATTACATTTCCCTAGTGATATACTCTACTATCACAATGAGGAAATGTAGTTGCTCATAACAGTGGTTGGGGGGTCCCATGATATATATCGTTTGAGCTATAGCTATGCCCCTCTACTATCATGATCTGTATTTGCTCCAATAACATGTGTTGATGGGTCACATGATTGCTATATGTTGTGCTCTCCTATGATAATACTCGCCTAATCACATATGGCAATGTAATTTGTTTCCAATAACAGTGTTGGGTCACATGATATATATACTTTGATGATATCCCTATGCATAGCCTCTACAATCATGAATGTTATGTTTTTCTCCAATAATAGTGTTGGTGGGCACATATGGCTATATGTTTTTGGCGCTCCACTATGGATATACTCACTAATCACAATATGGAAATTAATTGCTTCAATAACAATGTTGGGGTCACATGAGTACTATATGTTTGACCGTTGCCTTGGATCTCATCCATGATCATGGTATGGAAATTTTAGTTGCTTCAGTATTGGAGTGGGGGTCAACTATAGCTAGACTTTGGCTCTCTATGGATATCTTTTACTATATCTATACCTTCCAATCACTATGTATTCTATCAGGGAAGGCCCGGCCACTACATAGCAGTGATACTTGTATATACCTTCCAATCCTAGTATTCTACAGGATGCCCCAGCACTACAAGCCGTGTATATCACCTTCAAATCACTATGTTTCTATCGGGAGGACCCAGCACTACATAGCATGAATATACCTTCCATCACTATGTATTCGATCAGGGAGGAGGACCCGCAAGACATAGCATTGATATATACCGTCCAATCACTATGTATTCTCTCATGGAGGACCCGGCACACAAGCAGTGATATATACCTTCCAATTACTATGTATTCTTATCCGGGAAGGACCTGGCCCTACTAGCTGATATATACCTTCCAATCACTATGTATTCTATCAGGGAGGACCCGGCAACTACATAATCATTGGATATATACCTTCCAATCACTATGTATTCTAATCAGGGAGGACCCGGCACACATAGCAGTGATATTACCTTCCCATGACTATGTATTCTATCAGGGGGATGACCTGGCACTACATAGCATTGATATATCCCTTCTAATCACTATTATTCTATCAGGGAGGCACCCGTCAATACATAGCATTGATATATAACCTTCAATCAACTATTTTCTAATCAGGGAGGGCCCAGCAGCTACATAGCATTGATATATACCTTCCAATCACCATGTATTCTATCAGGGGTACCCGGCACTACATTAGTTGTTGTATAAGAAATCTCAGGGAAATTGTCTGGATTGACCTAAAGGTGTTATGGGGGGCTTTAGATAGATTTGAATTGGTCATTAATTATATTTCACACTCAGATAGTAGTGGTTCGTTGCCAAGCTTCTCCCTAAGCCCCCCTACACCTTCATTCCTCATAGAAATTTCATGAGACCTCCCAACAACTATGTAGTATTGACCTCCCTGATAGAATACATAGTGATTGAAGGTATAATATCACGCTATGTAGTGCCGGGTCCTCCCTGATAGAATACATAGTGATTGAAGGTATTATCCTCATGCTATTAAGTTTCCGGGTCCTCCCTGATTAGAATACATCGTGATTGGAAGGTATCTATCACTGCTATGTAGTTCTGGGTCCCTCCCTGATAGAATACATAGTGATTTGAGTTGTATATATCACTGCTATGTAGTGCGGTCCTCCCTGATAGAAGACATTGTGCTTGGAAGGTATATATCACTGCTATGTAGTGGCTGGGTCCTCCTGATAGAATACTAGGATTGGAAGGTGTAGAAAGGTCTCTAATTACATGGTTTTGGTAGGAAGAAAATTGGTTGTACATAGTTGCCATGGTCAATGATTGGTGTATGGGGGGCTTTATACTTCTTCAGTCTTCCAAATAAACTTCACACCGAAACAATCGTCATGTGTATCCAATGTTCTAACGCCCCAATCTCAAGGCAGTTTGTTTGATTATAACCACAGGGTCGAATGAAAATCCTCTCATCCCTCACGTGCCCCGTTTATTCAGTGGTCCTGGCGGCTTTAGTGAATGAGAAGGAAGAGGAGGTGTGTGAGAGTCTCGCTTCCAATCCCTCACTTGTTTCAAGTTGATTGTTTGGGGGGGTTATTCTTTTTTTTTTTCCAACCCCTCCCCTTCATAGTCTGGGCATTTGAATTAACAAATGACCCTAACTACAAAAGCCAGAGCAAGATTGGGCAGGAAAGTTCCATTGAGGGCTGGCTTACCAAAAAAAGCAGTCGCCCCCTTCACACCTTCTATGTGTGAACTTAAATCCGCTTTAACAGTCACAGACCTAATCTGTTATAATGCAATACTAAAGGCCCCCATACACCTTACATTCTTTTCCATACAATTTCTGTACAATCAACTTTTTGTTTCCTACCAAAACCATGTAATATGAAGGAGCTTTCTAATCCTTCCAATCACTATGTATTCTATCAGGGAAGGACCTGGCACTACATAGCAGTGATATACCTTCCAATCACTATGTATTCTTCAGGGAGGACCCGGCACACCATAGCAATTGATATTTACCTTCCACATCACTATGTATTCTATAGTGAGGACCCATGCACTACAATAGAGTGATATATACCTTCCAATCATATTATTCTAATCAGGGAGGACCCGCACTACAACAGTGATAATATACCTTCCACTCATTATGTATTCTATCAGGGAGGACCCCGCACTACATAGCAGTGAATATTAACCTTCCAATCACGTGTATTCTATCAGGGAGGATCCAGCCTACAACAGTTTTATACCGTCCATCACTGTGGATGCATCAGGGAGGACCCAGCACTACATAGCAGTGATATATACCTTCCATCACTGTGTATCTACTCAGGGAGACCCGGCACTACTAGCAGTGATATATACCTTCCAATCATTATGTATTCTATCAGGGAGGACCCAGCCCTACCTAGCATGGATTATATACCTTCCATCCACTGTGTAGTCTATCAGGAGGAATCCAGCACTACATAGCAGTGTATATATACCTTTCCAATCACTGTGTCTGCTATATGGGAGGACCCCTCACTACATAGCAGTGGATATATCCCTTCCAATCATATGTACTTCTATCAGGGAGGACCCAGCACTTACATGCAGTGATATCTACCTTCCAATCCCTATGTATTCTATCATGGAGGAACTGGCACACATAGCGTGATATTATACCTCCATCACTATGGATTCTAATCATGGAACCACTATACTACACAGTTTTGGTAGGCTAATGAATATTGTATGGATCGATCTTTAAGGTGTATGGGTGGGGTGGGGGCTTTAGTGCTATCGCATCTTTTAAACACTACTGGACAGTACCATTGGCATTCCATGTACTCATTAGTGTCCTTTTCTCCATAATAATTCAAACAACAACAACTGAAAAAAAAAGTATGTGTCCGTTTGATGATAAAATTTTGTAAAGGCCAAGCGGAGGAGTCTGGTGTCAGGCAAAACATTTATAACAATCTTTGAAATGTCATCGAATGACCTGTTGTTGTCTTCCTCCTCTGCCAATACCCTCCGATCCACTGGGCTTGTGAATGTCTGTAGAATACAAAAAAAAGATTGGGGGTCACGTTATAAATCTTAAAACAATGTTTTGTTTTATCACTAGGCTACCACATCCCAGACCTGATTCCTCTATAACGATCTTTGTTAGATCACATTTCGAGGAAGGGAGATCCTGATCCCTCTATATAGATTCTTTAGTTAGATCACATTAGAGGAAGAGATCCTGATCCCTCTATATAGATCTTTAAAGTAGATTCCTTTAGAGGAAGGGAGACCTGATTCCTTCTAAATAGATCTTTATTAGATCACATGTAGAGGAAGGGCATCCGGATCCTCTATATAGATCTTTAGTTAGATCACATTTAGAGGAAGTAGATCCTGACCCTCGTATTAAGATCTTTAGTTAGATATCACATTTATAGGAAGGAGTCCTGATTCCTCTATATAGATCTTAGTTAGATCACATTTATGAGAACGGAGGTTCTTAGCGCCTCTATATAGATCTTTAGTTAAATCACATTTAGAGGAAGGAGAGCCTGACCCCTCTATAAAAGATCTTTATTTAGATCACATGTAGAGGAAGGATATCCTTATTCCTCTATAATAGCTCTTTAGTTAGATCACATTTAGAGAAACGAGGTCCTGATCCCTCTATATAGATCTTTTAGTTAGATCACATTTATGAAGGAGATCCTGATCCTTCTAAATAGATGTTAGTTAGATTCATGAGAGGAAGGAGATCCGGATTCCTCTATATAGATCTTTTAGTTAGATCACATTTAGCCCCCCATACACCACTACAATACCATGCACTCTGTACAACCAACTTTTCTTCTACAAAACCATGTAATAGGAGGACCTTCTACAACTTCCAATCAATAGTATTCTATCAGGCGGACCCGGCACTACTAGTTTTTTGGTAGGTCTCATGAAGTTGATGGAGGAATCTGAAGGTGTATGGGGTGCTTTAGAGGAAGGAAGATCCTGATTCCTCTATCTAGATCTTTAGTAGATCACATTAATAGGAAGGAGATCCTGATCCCTCTAATATAGATCTTTTTTTAGATCACATTTAGAGGAAGTAGAAATCCTGATCTCCTCTTGGATCTTTAGTTCGATCACTTTAGAGGAGAGGAGTCCTGATCCCTCTATATAGACTTAGTTATATCACATATATGAGGAAGGAGATCCTGATCCCTCTAGTAGATCTTTAGTTAGATCACATTAGGGAAGGAGACCTGATCCCGCTATATAGATCTTATTGATCACATTAAGATGAGGAAGATCCTGATCCCCCCTATACTAGATCTTAAAGCCCCCTAGACCGGCGACTCCCCATACAACTTTCATAGACTTACCACAACTATGTATGCCGGGTCCTCCCTGATTAGAATACATAGTGATGGGAAGGTGTCAGAAAGGTCCCCCTATTACATGGTTTTGGTAGAAGAAAAGTTGGTTGTACGGAGTTTCATGGGGATTCTGCCTGTCTATGGGGGGCTTTAGTAGATCTTGACAGGTGTTTTCTGCGAGTCAGAGCTGATCGACATGATTGACAGTCACTGTTTAAATTTAATTAGATCGAATCAAGAAGCAAATAAAGCAAAGTTGATGGGTGTTTGGGCTTGTTTTGTAAACTCTTTTGCATCTACATGATTCTTGGCCTAAAAAGATGTTAAATCCAATTGGAATTAAAACATTTGTTGCCAATAATCTCAGAATGAATCCTCTGCCTCGTATCTACATTCACGGAGGATCGATCAGTGGTTATGTACCAGGAACTGATGCATCCCCCATGAAGTCAAGCCCTTTTATAGTTACCATCAAGTAGATTTCAAGAAGCAGTTGGTTTTGATACTTCTCCGACTGGCATTATGGTCGGGTTAGTGTCCAAAGAGTAAAAGTTAACAGAGAACTCCTGTGAGGTAAAGGAGTTTGGGGGGGGGGACTTCTTCTCACCATTTGTTGTAGAAGCATCCTAAACTTCTCCCCCACTTCCTGCGCTGTCTGAGCTTCCATTATCCACCAGAGATTTGGTTACTGGTTATTCTAAATGACCCATCTCTCCCCCCCCTCCTCCAAACCCAGACTGGCGTCTTAGATGTGGGTAAATGGTAATGGAAAATGGGAGGTGCCGCTGGCTTCATGGACCTAATAAACCTAACTATATTAATTCTATTCTCTCATTCTCTCGCCGCCTTTGTCTTGCTAATACACTAAGATTTGCCCTCGCTACACCCTTTGAGCCTATTCGGAGGTGGAGGCCTTTATAAAGCCCAGATGTGGGGAACCTCAGCGCCCTCACCCCCCCCCCCCCCACCTCATCTTTTCTCAGACCATATTAGACATAGAGAGGGAGTGTAAAAAAAAAAAAAACAAAACCACCACATGCCGAAATACGGAATTTTGCCCTGGATTGTGTGGTGAAAGCTTTCAAATTTAGGGAGAAAAGGAATAAAAAAAAAAAGGCGAAATCCCCCTCCGGAATGACGTCTCTTCCATCGTGAAGGAATCGGCGCCGCGATGTGCATTGGAAAGTAGGTTCTGGGGCTTAGCAAAATTGCCTTTCCTGCGCGCGCACTGGCCTTCCCATCCCCCTCCTTCCAAAAATTCTAAAGCGGATTTAAAATCTTGGAAAAAATAACTGTCAGATGGGTAAGAAATATCTGGCTAACGACGTTGGGAGCGGGCCCTATCGTGGCGATGACATCATCTTCAACTTTTGTTTTTGCATTCAGAAACAGTTGTAGCGCTCGGTTAACATTCATGAGATACAAATAGGCAAATCCTCATTCGTTTATTTAAGTTACAACTACTGGGTGGGCTTGTTTTTTTAAATTGTAGCTCTTCACCGAACCTAAAACCACCTAAGTGACTTTGGGGGTGTTGGTGTAGTTTTACCATCTGGACTTGTCTTGTAGATGAAAAGTTCTTCTTTTATCCAGATTTACTAAAATGTATTTAGCCCCGCCCCCCTCTACTGCCCATGGAGACCTGTTGGTGCTCATGGGAGGTAGGTCATAATGTTTTTTGGCGTTACAACAGGGAATCCGCAGTTATTCCATAACCATTGTCCTACATCTCCAGCAATTTAAGTGATGATACCATGTCCTGAGCTTTGCAATTAACTCTAAATGCAACTAGTCAAACTAGCACAGACCCCCCTACCAGCAATATCATGTCGTGCACGGTTTTGGTGGCCAATCATCGTCTGCAAAATCGCCCATGGGTGGCAGCTGCCCACCTGGAGCACACCACCCCATTTGGGGCAAATTATTGGCCAGAGCACAGACATGTGCGTTTTTTAATCTGGCCGATCACATAAAAACTTTGGATAGAGAACTCTGGTCCCAAGTAATGTCTGGCACATAGGGAGTGCTCCGATTCCTGAGTGACCGGTTGCAGTGGGGGGGGGGCAATGATTCCATCACGCTGCACTCGTCCGCTCAAGAACTCCCCCCACGACTCTACTGCTTGAGGCAGTTGCCATGGAGACTGTTGGTGCCCACGGGTTGGTAAGGTCCATTGGTCGAATGTTTTTGGCGTTAACACGCTGCACCTAAGGGGACTCTAAATGAGGACAATCCCCAAGTTTATTCCACGCAATTTAAGTGATGATACCATGTTCCTGGGCTTTGCAATTAACTCATAATGCATCTGGGGTCCCAGGCCCCCATAACCAGCATAGATCACTTGCAAGTTTGTGCCACTCTATCA
>JAHGUE010000042.1:49022-63768 GCA_036250615.1 Ptychadena robeensis | reverse complement strand
GAGAAGTGTAACTCTTTCTTTTTCAGGAAACTTCACTCAGGCAACACCCCTCTTGCTGAGATGCGGGACGAGACTGGAGCACTCCGCCGGGGGAAGGAGGACGTGATGAAAGTGGTCTCCGACTACTATACCAGCCTCTACACCCCCAAACCTACCGATAAAGACGCAGCCGACCGGTTCCTGTCAGGTATCACTAACACCATTGATCCCGCAGGTGCCGAGGCAATAAACTCGCCTTTAGGGCTGGAGGAGCTGCACTCTGCGGTCAAATCCTTTAAGTCAGGCAAGACTCCGGGCAGTGATGGTCTCCCAGTGGAACTTTACGTTTCTATGTGGGACCTGATCGGCCCGGATCTCCTGGCTGTATTTCAGGAGATGGCCGAGGAGGGCAGTATGCCCCCTACCCTGAGGGAGGGTATGATCACGATCTTGTACAAACGTAAGGGGGAGCGGTGTGACCTCAAAAACTGGCCAGGATCTTGTAGTCCACGTTCAGGAGAGAGATGGGACGCCAAAGTCCTCGCCAACAGGTTAAAGTCTGTCATTGGGCAGATCATCCACCCCGACCAAACCTGTGGCATTCCTGGTCGCAGGATTGCCGACAGCCTCATGCTGCTTAGAGACACGGTCAGGTACATCCAGGACCGCCGGGTCCACACCGCACTTGTCAGTCTTGACCAAGAGAAGGTGTTTGATCGTGTCTCGCATGGGTTCATGGTTAGAGCCCTGCGTAGGTTTGGCCTCGGGGACATGTTCTGCTCATATGTCAGTCTTATGTACCGAGACATCTCCAGCACGCTGCTGGTGAACGGCTGGCGGACTGACCCCTTCCCGGTCCTCTCGGGGGTCAGACAAGGCTGTCCTCTTTCACCCCTTCTTTTTGTCTGTTGCATAGAGCTCCTCGCCCTGTCCATCCGGCAGAATCCAGGGATTAGAGGTATCACCGCACCGGGTCCGGAGAAAAGAGAAGCCAAATGTTCCCTCTACATGGATGACATGACGGTGTTCTGCGCGGACCGGCGTTCCATCGACCTGCTCGTCCAGACATGCGATGACTTCGGCCAAGCTTCAGGCGCAAAGGTCAACTGCGGGAAGTCGGAAGCCATGTTCTTCGGATCCTGGTACCTGTCTTCTTCTGCACCCATCCCCTTCACCGCGAAGGACGACTTCATCAAGATCCTCGGGGTCTGGTTTGGAGCTGATGGAGCGGACCAGAAGTCTTGGGATGAACGTCTCGCAAAAATGAATCAGAAATTCGGCCTTTGGAGTCTCCGGAAACTTACCATCGAGGGCAAGACGCTTGTACTCCGCAGCGAGATCCTCCCTGTGTGGCAGTACCTGGCCCAGGCGTGGCCTCCCCGCCCGAATACGGGAAAGGCTATCACCCGGGCTGTCTTCGCTTTACTCTGTCCATTTTGGATCCCCAGATGAAGGCGGAGTGTTATGTACAAGGATCCTCTCAAGGGCGGGAAAGGCGTTCCAGACATCCCAACCATGCTGAGAGTGGTGTTCGCGTGCAACAGCATCCGCAGGACTATAACGGACAAACTGGTTGCCTCGGCCGGTAACTCTGTCAAGGTTTTTTCTTCTGCCTCTGTGGAGGTCCCTGGGGTGGGACACCTGGAACTCTTCCATCCCTTACAACTGGGACACCCATTGGTATTACTTGGACCTCTTCAAGTTTATCAAGGAGCAGGGCCTTACTGGAGTACAACCGGATTTGTGGAAACCAAAGACTATTTACAAACTGATCCGCTCTAATGACGTTATGGAGACTGTCGCAGGGCTTCCCTCTGCAACCTGCCAGTTCATCTGGCGGAACTTTTTATCGCGGAGGATTACAAATAGCCACAAGGACTTGGCTTGCATGGCCGTTCAGGGGGGCTTGCCTCTCAGGACCTTCATGCACGCCCGGAACTTGTGCCGCTACCGGCACTGCCCTTGGTGTATCGTCGAGGAGGAGACTGCTTTGCACCTCTTTTGGCGGTGCCCATACGCGCAGGCCGTGTGAGGCCCTACGACAAGAACTTACGCAGTATGTGTCCCCGTCAGACGTCTCACACTTCGGTGTGCTGTATGGACTGTTCGAGGGTGCATACACAGAGACTGAGATCCTTTCAATAAAGCTTTGGGCCGGTCATTCCCCCCTCCCTGCACCCTCCTTCCCTTCCCCCATCACATCGTAGCTTTTATTGTCAGGATGTTTGTATTTTTGAGGTTTTTTATCATATGATTTTCATGCTTAGATCCCTGTGTTTAGGATGTATAGCGTAGAGTAGGAGGGGAGTTAAGCTCGATGTGCGGGGTCTGGAGGGTTCTTCGGCAACGCACGTCAAGCATCTCTCTAGTTACCGGGTTATAGTGGGCCCTTATGGTGCCACATAGTCTAGTTGGGGGGCACATGCGTGAGTGTGGTATTTATTATGCATGAATGTGTGAGTGGGTGGGCTGTACTGGGCGTGGGGCTTCTGCGCTGCGTCGCAGTATGGGGCGGAATGTGCCTTCCTTGTAAACGGATTAATAAAGTTTTTTTTTTCCAATCAAAAAAAATCTGTTCTGATCAGTTCCCTGGGGAATGCTTTTGTGTTCCTTTCCGGCAGACTGGGGTGCTCTGGGGTAACCCGGGCATCCTGGAAACCGGCATGGCCTGCGGCACTGACGGTAGATCGGGCCGCTGGCTGACTGCCGCCATGTGGGGTAATTGGCGGTGGCTCTGGGAAGCCGTGTCCTCTCTGAAGGATGCGTGTCAGTACCGCCCACCGTGCCTCCTGAGACGAAGGTCTCTGTGCATTTGTGATTGGCTGAGGGGTCGAGGTTGAGCCTCGGAGACTTAGTGCCTCTGGTTGGGACCCAGAGGTGCCATAAAATCACTGGTGGGGAACCACCTTTTACATTTGACACTGGTCACCAAAGCACATCCTTTGTAGCAACCACTTCCTGGGACGGCCTTTTGGCCTTGACCAGAAGAATTTTTATAGCCGGCTGCTTAGGTCCGTCCCGTGCTGGTCACAGGACACTTATTTATTTATTGACTCCTTCCCCTCACTCCCCTTGCATGTTTTGTCTTTTGTTCACTAGTACGGCTTAAATAGTCCTTCTGGATTGCCCCCGAACGTGGTGGGGAGAGATTGCTTACGGCTCTGGCCCAGCAGTCTCTCCATGATCTCGACCCCCGACTACTTGGGAGACGCGGCTTTGGCTGGGTCACCCTGAGGAAAGGGGCTCTCGGACCCTAGTACCCGGTGACAGGCCCACTGGGGAAAAGGTCACTCCGAGGGACGTGGGGCTTTGGCTCCTGTCCCACTAGCCACCCCTCCGGGGGAACAGTCCTTTAGCTCCTTTTGGAACGGGGACATTAGGGCAATCCGTGCTCGCTTGGAGTGTTTGTCACTTTTGTGCACTCACGTTTTTGTTTGCACTGGTTGCACAAATTTTTCGTATGGGTGCTGGCACTCTCCGAGGCTCAATACAAAAAAAAAAGTCTCCCTGCTGTGATTTCCTCTCTGGGGGATGATTTGGGTGTGGGGCCACCTGGATTTGGGTTTCATGTCTCACCCTTGGTCTCCTTTCTCCCTCCCCCCACATCTAGGGCCATAGGACAGGGTGACACTGACTATTCCCCGGTCGTGCCAGCTGTGGGTACCCGGCCGGTGATACAGCCGACTCAGGGTCCCATGGAGTCTGTGTCTTGAGGCGATTGCTGTGGGCAATATATATATATATGCAAGGTCGCATAGGGTAGCACAGCTGTGAGATCATCATTTAACGACACAATCCCTTACCACAACTATATATTGGACTAACATCATGTAACAAAACGTTAGCAGTAGTGTGTAGTTGTAATATTGGCACATCGCAACAGCATTGGGCATTGGTATAGTATGAGATTATAAAGAGCCAAACCAAATTGAACTCACACGTTGATGTGGCTGTAAAAAAGTACGAGGTAGGCACATGTGACATTCATATGTAATCCACCATAACACATGATCAGAAAGAAACATGAGCCCAATTTATCCAAGACACGGGGCCAAACATAGGTGATGGACAAGGTTGAGAGGGGGGGTTGAGAGAACCTACCTGGAAGCACCACTACTAACCATCCTTGCACCTGTAGGAGGATCAGTAAATCCCTCGTCCGCGTGGGGGGCCTTCTCCAGAGGAGAAGGTTCGGGGGGCGTCCTGTAGGGGTCCCTAATCAGCATCAGCTGTCCAGGTGGATGGTTCCCACTGTTTCGGCCCAGCAATCACCCGATCAGGTCTCCTTCCTGGATCATCCAGTGGGGGCTTCACTACTGGGAGAATGCTAAGAATCAGCTGGAAGGAGAAAGAGGGAGAAACATGGGGGAGAGAGAGAAGGGAGAACCACAGTCATCGCAGGGGCCACCAGTCCTTTCCACAAAGGGGAAGAGGCCTGGTGCCACGCCCTGTCTGGAACTAGGGGTGGGCACCAGATCACCCAACTATACAAAAACACACCCACAACCACCCCCCCCCTTCTTCTTAAAGAAGATAATCAAAGGTTGGGAGCCTTGAGCCCCAAGCTCTGTAGTGGGCAGGAGCCCAGGCAAAAGACCTGGAAAACAGTAAGCTAGTTCACTATATAACCTCTTCCTAAAGGAGGAACTAAGCCAGAATCCAGGCAGAGGACTTCATAAAAAGGAGCCATGACCTTATCCTCTAGAGTTCGCTGCAGCTGTTCGGGCCAAAGATACATTTACTAAAAGGTTTATACATATTTACAGCATTACCCCGGGTCATGGCGCGACTCTCCAGAGATCTATACACAACATTCATTTCATGTGATCTTACTGCAGGAGGAGGGTGGATAAGGTCAGTGCTCCAGAATGATGTGTATCAAAGCCACCATCTCCACCACCTCACCCCACCACTGTGGAGACCCCCCCTACCAGAAACCCAACCACCTCCCATTTGGACCACCCCACCGCCATCCCAACCACCTCACACCCCCCCACCAATCCCGACCACCCCACTGCCGTCATGGTAGCTTGGAGTATTACCCAAAGCCGAGAGTGTGAGTCCCTCAGTAAGAGCATCTGGTGTGAAAGAGCCCTGAATCTTGACATACTGTGCTGCCCCTTTTACCTTCTACTCCCCCCCTCCACTTCCAACCACCCGCCCGCTCTGCATGGCCTGAGGGGCGTGGCATCTGGGCATGAAACGTTTTTCCTATGCCCAGGTGACTCGCCCTCCCAACACACCTGCCTAGATTGTGGCCGCCTATGGACTCTGCACTCTTCCAGAGACTAGCTTCTTTCTCCAAAGGTTTAGTAACCTAGGTGCCCACCCCCTCCGTTATAATCACCTAAACCATGAGACCAGAATGGAGACCAGGTATCATTTCTCGGCCTTTGGGCTAAGGTCAAGTGTAGTATCTTCCTTTGCCTGACAGGGTGTCTAGGCTTCAGTGCTAGGACGGGAGAGAACCTCTTGTATCTATCTGTCCCCGGAAGTAGCAAGACCCCAGTCCGCAGACGGAGCCCCTACCCTAGAGCCTTGGATGAAACAGACCGTGGTCCTCCGGCTGAAGCAAGTGGATGGGAAGATTTCAGAGATGACTCCGGACGTGTTTGGGAAAAGGATGATCCTCAATCAGGGGTTCAGCAAGGCGGAGACTCTCTCCATCCAGACCTTCATGAGAGGTATATCATTTACAGACCTTAGCAAAGGTTATATAGAATATTGGCAAGCGGTCAAGTCGGCCCCCCCAGAATCACCATTCCGGAGGTTCATGGCCAACTCCCCCATCCAGCGGGAGGTAAGGCGGCTGACTGTCGATGCGAAGCCCACACATCTCAGGTAAGGACATAACCACTTATCTACAGAGGTTCTGCACCGTGGAGCAGGAACCCACCCGAATCTTGGGCGGCAATGGCTTTTGGTCCGGTAAGTGGGCGTTTTTCTGCAAACTTGGGGGCCTCTCCCAAACCTGCTGTAGGTGTAGGGGGGACAACCACGTAGGGTGGGATTCTGGGGTCGCAGCTTGCAGGTTCTGCCGGACTTCCAGCCATGAGACTAAGGATTGCCCTCCGTCCATGACCTGCAACCTCTGTGGATGACCCGAACATGTATATCAGGATTGCCTGCAGAGGGACAGATCCTATGGCGGGGGTCGTACATTCCGGAAAGACCTCCCCTGGTAGCGCCACCTAGCAGACCCAGGCCCAGACTGCCTGACCACAGCAGGCCAACGGAAGCAACCAGACTGGTTCCTCCGCCCCCAAAAGTTGCAGAGGTAAAGAGGGTAGCCATCGTGACCCCCCCCCCCCCACCGGGGAATCGGTCGAGATGGCGGAAGTCCCAGAGGACAGTTCTGGCCTCAAATTCCTGACTATGATGGCAGATGACCTGTGTCAACTGCCAAAGGAGTATGCAGGTGTCAGTGACTTATAAACAGCAGTTCACAAGTCTTTAGGAACTATCAAACGGTTAAGCTCAAAAGATTTGATTGTTCCTGAGATGAGACAAATAACACCTCGCGAGTAATTTATCGGTATAATGGATATATTGTGCAGACAATAAAACGGGGCGAGCAATTATGCAAAATATATATATTTATTTAAAACACACGGAATAATAAAACACTAAAATCAATAGAAACTGAATGGAATACAATAATGACACGTATGAAACCAGAAAACCACCACGAGGTGTCTCCAACACACAGAGCACAGTAATATAACAACCAGTAATTCGCGCTACGCAAATGGAAACCGATACGCTGGCTATATAGGCTACACACACAGAATGATGATGGCTGATACTTCTACAAAACTACGCCAAGACTCTAAAGCTAGCCATACACGTGTCGGATTCCATGGCCGATCGATCACTTATCCGATAGATTCCGGCGATCTCAGCGGGAATCGGAGGTCCGATCGATCGGCCAATTAAGTGTGTCAGATCGCTTCATACCACCTTATCCCATGAATTCCTGGACGATTCCGTGTCCGATCGCTTACTTCCCAAATGGCAACTCCCCCTGATCTGTGCTGAATCGGATCAGAAAGACCAACATGTTGGTTCTCTGTCCGATCCGATTCTGGGCCCCCGAACGATCGGACGTGATCGGACGGACAAGGTGGGCTTCACGCGATTCCGGGGCGATCGTTTCGCGTGCACGCGCCCGGAATCGATCGTCCCGGAATCCGATGGGAAACGGACCAGTGTATGGGGGCCTTTAGATAGGAAATAAGTCTCTCCAAACACAAAGTGACGTGATACCAATAAGGGAGAAAACGTCCCTACAGAGACTTTACTCTGAACTCATAGATAACACAATCAATTGACGAGGTGCACGGTTATCAAACTATTCGATATCATGAGTTAAGCTAGCTCTAAGCTCTGCAAAGAGGCAGACTTCATCAGGTATCACTTCAGTATTTGGTTTGGAGAATAAGATAAAGATTCCTTACCAAGACCTGGGATGGCTTTGTAGAAGAAGGGCTGGGGATGTGCTGGGGAAATGGGCGCTCCTCTCTTTCTTTCTCTTTCTTTGTTCTTTTCCTTTTGTTCCCCTTTCTCTGCCCCATGCATCACTTTAAGTAATCATTTCTTATCTCAAAGACATACCTTCCACCCCCCCGAATTCTCCAATTAACTACGAGTATAAAGGCGTATCTTAGATAAGAAGTAGGCAGAATTTCAGACATCGTCACTTTTAACCCTTTTGTGAATTTATATAGACCAAATGTCATGTGGCGTTTTTGTCACTGGATGGCAGTATTGCCCAGTTAATAAGTGCCTCTAGCGTCATCTGACCTATTGTGACCTCAGATCATAAATAGGGGTGCACATGACATATTTATGGTCAGAAACTAGACTCTCAAAATGAGCTCATCAGACATCTGTACTCAAGGATGTATTCATGCCTCATAGTATAACAATGGACATCCTTTATAATCCATCAAATTTATGTGACACGTACAGATAAGTCGTACACGGCTGTACGAGGCATGGATGAGATCATGAAAGGGGCCTCATGCTTGGACCATACTTGTTTTCACTGGAGTAACGTATAACCATGGCTTTTAACTATACACCATAAGATATATAATGTTAGTACGTTTAATTAGTTTTATATAAAGATGTTAGACCCCTATGAAAATCCCTGACAAAATCCCCCTCATTATAATATAAGACATTCTCCCAAATAGGCTTCTATTGGAATGGCAAGAAGGGCTTTTCATACAGACACAAAAGCGGGGCGTCCACATCAAGTTAAAAAATGCTCAAGCCAAAGCTTGACCAAAACTTTTCTGAAAAACCGTTCCCGACGTCGTATCTCTTCGTGGCGGAAACCAGTATATGTCCTTTCAGGAATATAAAAGAGTTCCCTCTTAAGTTGTTCGTCACCTCCATGTAGGTGTATTGAATGGTTCAATAACTTTGAAAACACAGTCGTTATTACCAATCTTCATGCAATGACAGAATATAGATCTGACAAATGTATAGATGGATATGAGGTTTTGATCGAAATGGAGTTGGCACCGATAGTGCCTACCGCGCCAAAGATTATTGCAGCTACAAATTGTAGGAATGAATCTTTCCGGCCTTGGACTTGCGGAAAACTGTTCCTTGGTCAGCTTCTTCCTCGTCTGCTCCAGGATTTGCACGATCCGTTCTTGGGGATAACCGATGTACATCCAATGCCACATCTGGATCGCCGAAGACTGCATCTCGGAAACGCTGAACCGTCTGTCCACGAAGATGCGCGGATCCAAACTGACGTAGACCTTCTGGGATGAGATCCTCTTGTTCGTCAAAATGAAACCCGAGGTATCCTGCAGCATGATCCCGCACGAAGGGCCTGGCACAACGATCGGTTCTGCATGGAACTCCTTCCCCAAGATTAGGACAGAGTAGATCACCACAAGAATCCTGGACGGCACTTTGCGCCTAAACG
Organism: Ptychadena robeensis; assembly: GCA_036250615.1. Classification (NCBI taxonomy): domain Eukaryota; kingdom Metazoa; phylum Chordata; class Amphibia; order Anura; family Ptychadenidae; genus Ptychadena; species Ptychadena robeensis. Next base: position 54,842 of record JAHGUE010000042.1, on the reverse strand, counting down.
TTAGAAATTGAATGACACAGATGAGTACAGATGAATTTCGTTTGTCAATCCGTTTTCGGATACTCGTACTACCACCTATCTAAGGCTTGGCATAGTTTCATTCCGTACAAGAAATAGAACATTTTCTCTCAATTCAGAAACGTGAAGAGATTAGTTATAGAGGAGAGCACATAAGGATGAGTTAGTACATTGATTGGTTATACTACACCGATCTGTCACTCAAGACAGGAGTCTAGGAAGATTCACCAAACGACTAGCTGGGACCTTGGCATCTCTCTATTTCACAGAGTTGTGACCTAGGATGACAAGCTCGTAACTGAGAAAAAGAGAAAAAAAATGGTTTTCTGAGACCTCACAGAATCAAAAGGATGGTTCTAATGTGGGTATCAGAGAACCGGGACTTTTAACGGCACAGACAAAAAAATTTTTTTAATAAAAGCATAATTTTATTGTATCAGCATCAACATGATTTAAAAAAAATTTTTTTTATACAAAATAGTCCACATGATGAAGTCCAATAAAATCAAGTCAAGTCAAGGTCAACTGTCTAAGTCACAGATATACATTTTTGATCACAAATATACATCACTCCTGGCGGAGACCGCCAATCCGACGCGTTTCCCCCCTATTTTGCAGGGGCTTCCTCAGGGAGGAGTGAGTTCTTTTCTAAGTGGTCCTAATGATAATAGAATACATCACAATAAGTACAAATCCTTTCGGCAATATATATATAACACAGTGCATCATTCACTTAGCAATACAGTGTATCATCCATTTAGCCATATATATAATGCAATGTATCATAAAGACAGTGAAATTCATGAAAGAAGGGAGGATTATTGCCGTGTTACTTACGTCCAGTAAGTCAGTCAAGTGTTAGTTCAAGGCAGCAAATGAGGATTCAGGGTGAAAGAGTGAAAGAATAGAATCATCAGACTGCGAATAGAGTATATTTATATATTGCTCTTTATTATTCTAAAGTAAACTGGGGTGAGTTCAAGCATTAGGGAGTTGTAGGCAGGCATGGCATCAACACAGCAGGTTAATGGATTCTTATCACTATTATTCAGAGGGCGGAGAGAAGAGGGTGGGAACGAACCTAATTTCATAAAGTGCTTAGTGGAATTTAACCTAGGCATGATTATCAATCAGGGTTTTTAAACGTGATAGGGCATAAGGCTTTTACAGGGAGGAGGGGATACTCATAAGAGTAGTTATAATAAATGTACTCTTTTAGTATCTCCTAGCTCGTATGCCTCAGAGCCAGCGTTCAGGCTACAGATAAGGGAGCCCCAACGATCGTGCGGTCTACAGTCACGTGGACTGGCTGAACACTTGCCCCAGTTTAAAACAGGTCTATCATATTGGTCTTTTTAAAGGATTCTTTAGGTGTTATGGATTGCGCCAGGACATACCTTGAGAAGTTTGTATTAGGACCCAGATGTCTATGGTCTTAGCAGCTACGCGCTTCCTGTCTAGCCCGTCTCGGTATACGGCTCTGTGTGAGAGTAGGTGCCAGAGATGGCTACCTGTTTGCACGTGCCTTTCAAGGCAGCATGTAACTGGCTGGGCGGAGTCCGACCCCGGAAGTGGAGAGGGCGGGTTAGGGCCAAAGCGTAAAAGGCAATCCCCTTTGGGTTACCCGCATGGTGATTGGCTATATGTCTGGCTACAGGTTTATATGGGCTTTTACTATTGATGTCACGTATATGGTCTTGTATTCTAGTCCTGAATTCACGTTTTGTTTTACCTATATAAAAGCTCTTGCATGAGCATTTGAGGATATAAACAACGCCTTCCGTTCTACAGTTAACTGAGTGTTTTGGTTTGAATACATGACCATTCGGTAATAGGAATCAGTCACCCTCCTGTACCCATTTACATTGGTTGCATGAGTTATATCGGTACGTGCCATGGGGTTTTAGCGCTGATTGGGGGGGAGTGTAATGACTGTGTACTAATGAGTCTTTTATGGATTTGGATTTACGGTATGTAATGGAAGGTTGTGGAGATATGTACCTTTTAACCAGATCGTCTGAGGTGAGTAAGTACCAGTATTGACCTATTGTGTCGCGGATCTGTTGTTGTTGTTCAGAGTATGTTAGAATAAGTCTGGTGATTGGTATTGTTTTGGTGTCGTTTTGTCTGGAAGAATAAAGCAATTTTTGTCTGTCCATCTGTAGGACTTTGAAGTATGATCTTTTTAGAAGTTTGTTACAGTATCCACGACATAATAGTCTTTGTTTTAATTCAGTAGCTTGTTTTTTAAATTCTACATCGGTGGTGCAGTTACGTCTGGTTCTTAGGTACTGACTATATGGTATAGATTTCTTAAGAGGGATTGGATGGGCACTGTCGGCATGTAAGACCGTGTTCCCAGCTGTGGGTTTACGGTATAATGTGGATAATAATTTGTTGTCACAAATATAAAGTTCAACGTCAAGAAAAGTAATGTTGGTTTGTGAAGTCATCATGGTAAATTTCAAGTTGAAATTATTGGTTTCCAGAGCTCGCATAAAGTCAGTCAGTTGGTCGGGGGTGCCTGTCCAGAGCATCAAAATGTCGTCAATATATCTTCGCCATAAGGAGATGTGATCTAAGAAATGTGACATGGTGTCGTCAAAGAAAACCGTTTTTTCCCACCCCCCCCAGGTACAGGTTGGCATAGGAGGGTGCGCAGCATGTCCCCATAGCCACCCCCTGCACCTGGAGGTAGTGGGTGTCCATAAAACAAAATATGTTGTGTGTAAGAATGAATTCTAACAATTGGAGTATGAAACCATTCTCGTAACTGGTTAGTATTCCCCCATTTTTCTACGATTTCACCCCCCTTTGGAATTTTGTAGACCACAGGTGAAACCGTGTTAACAACAATAAATGATCCCGTCCAGGAAGGTATGAGCTTCTTTTCCTTCACCTGATCCCGGCCAAAGTTGTTCACCTGTGAGGGAATAAACAAATCACTTACCTCCTCCATCACTGATTAGGGGTGCTTGGTTAGTTCCGCAGCTTCAAAATTCCTTATGAAGTTTCCATGGGAACTCAGCATCACCAGAAGGTAAATGACTATAATCAACCGATCATAAGGAAGGTCCACAATGAGTGTGGGATGCCTAATGGTTTTCTTACCGATTTTAAACGTTAACCATGTAGTACCCTTTACCTGTAAAGCGTCTCCACCTACGCTTATCAGAGAGCCGCCAAATGGTTTCAGCCTCGGTTTCTTTGCGGTTTCTCTCATCACCTGTTGAAAATAACCATATGACAACAGAGTGGCTTGTGATCCTGTATCCAGTAAACCCTGGATTGGCCCGATTGATTCATCCTGAAAACAAGTGTTAACGAAGTATCGGCCTTCAGTTTGGATCAGATCACATGAAAAGTTGGGATGTTTACTTATTTGACTCCGTTGCAGTGTTGTGACATCTGAGGAATTTTGAGTTTCTCCCTTGCAGAGAGCAGCCGCCCCCACCCTTGGGGAACACAGAACAACATCACTGACAGGCTTCTCCCTCACAGTGCATAAATCCACATGGCTGGGCTGTAAAACAGATAAAGCATTAGACATTCCTTCCCTGGTCACAACTTGTGAGCCAGGGACGCTGCAAGGTAAAATAGGGTTAGGAATCACATTACATTCACTGATAAGTATCCTGGTAGCCTTGCGCTGACCAGGCATGTGACCCCCCCCCCCCTGCCAGCTTTATTGGGCTGAGCTGGGACCTGCAGCAGCCCCTAAAAAAGAATCAGGCTGTTTGACAGCTGAATTTTGGGACAATTTAGTGACCAGTTCAGTTAATTTAGCTACCTGATCAGCCAATTGATCAAGCCGATTGCTTGATTTTGGAGCCCTTTGGTCCTGAGGATGATTGCCCTTATTGGAAGTAGGTGACTGGCTCCTAGATGAGGCAGGGGATTGAGGACTACTCCCCTCCTGTCTTCTAGGCTTGTTGTTCCAGCGACTGGACCTCTGATTGCCCCTATTATAGCGGGGACGGTAGTTGGATCTCCTACTACCATTACTATCCCCCTCTGACTCATTGGCGCTTTGGGGCCTGGTCTGATCGGAACGACCCTTTTTCTGGGTTGGTGGAGACGGTCCTTGGGACTGGGGAGTCTTACGTGGCTGAGTTTCAAACCTCACGTTTGGTTTTACTTCTACCTCTGCTACGTCCTGTTCCTGGGACCTTTTTGATCTCCTCTCACCTGTAGAACGGCTTTCCGTAATATTGTACAGGTGAGTAGCATCAGCCACCAGTTCCTCTAGAGGAGCCTTGAAATCAAGAAATCTAGCTAGACCGAGTTGTATTTGTGTGGGCAATGCATCACAAAACAGCTGTTTAAACGCCCGGGATCCCCAATTGGGGGATCTATAGGCTAACCCGTAGGCATTTTTAAGCACGGACAAAAAGTCTTGCGGGCTCTGGTTAGGTCTGCATCTAAGCAGATAGGCATCACGCCTGGCAGCCGTGGTAGTGCGATACGGACCAAATTCCAACTTCACCTCATGCAGAACATCCTGCCAGACCCGGGTTCTCCTACTCCAGAATGACATGAAATACTGTCTATGACGACTGTGTCTATTACTGACCTCACTTTTCTCTGACCTTGTGGGGCCATCGCGCTTGTAGTTTATTTTCTCTTTCTCTCTTGCTTCATTCCCTCTGCTGGACTTGGCTCAACCTCTTACTCCCTCATATATAATCCCTGTAATGGTCTTCGTTGCCGAAACATACAAGCCAAGTCAATGTTACCATGACGTGGGGTCAGGGCTATTCCCATGATGAATGATTCACTACCACAGACAACTTGAGAGTCAGTTTGTTTAAAACGCGGCGCCGCCGCCCCGTCGCTCCCTACTTACTTGCAGATCTGGCGCCCTGTTCACAGTATATTCTGTTATTTTCTATAAACGTCCTTACTCCCTGGGGTTCACTGGGTGCAGATTCTGTACCAAAAAGGATACAGTGTTTCCTTTCCCGCCCCACGCGTCACCCGGGACGCCGAGGGGCGGAAAGGCTTTGGTGTCTGCAGCTTTGAAAATGCTGCAGGCACCAGAAGCCACGTTGCGCCTGATTCCGGCACGGGCGATTTGATTTACATCCGACTGCGCCAGGACTCCAGGCGCTTCATTTTGCAATTGATCACCAAGCGATTACCCCGAATGCCATGGGATCATAAATCGCAAATCGCCACAAATAAAGCGCTATGGGCATTGAGGTACAGAAAAAAAAATAAATTTTTTTGAAAGTTTACACTTGTTTTCTTTTATTGATGGATAAAACATTTATCCATCCTCAAAAAAAAAAAAAATCTAAGAAAAAAAAACGTTCTTAATTAAATCTCCCGCCGCCGATACGTCAATCGGCAGACGAAGGTTCACGGAGACCGGAACCTCGGCATCCCGTAAACTCTGTGCACCGAAGAGCTCCCACTATCAGGAACCTCAGACGAGTTTTTCTGATAGCGGGGACCCTTTGAGCTGATTATAGAAAGTCTTTCTAAATCCAGCTCAAAAGTAAAAAATAGATTTTAAAAAAGACCGCGACCGGTCCCGCCTCCGGAACGTCACCCACTTCCGGGACCGGAAAGCCGCACGGACTTAGAAATGGCGCGACGACGTGAGACTCCCACATGCCAAACCCCCCAGTCGGTATCGATAGGTCAGTTTCCTTTGCACGAAACTGGGTTCGGCATATCCTAGGGAGTTAAATCCACAGCCGTGTCATTTATCTGGGATAGGTATTCGCATTACCTGCTGGACAATATGGACGCCTGCACTATATAAGGAACCCTGCCCTTTCACCTTGCCTCAGTATT
>JAHGUE010000041.1:57907-72598 GCA_036250615.1 Ptychadena robeensis | reverse complement strand
TTTAGCTCGACCTGAACCTTTTCATCTGTGGGATCTTATAGTAGACGGAGGTGTGTTGCCCCCCCCCCCATCAGTCCACGTTACCTGAAGTTATCACAGGGGGACACTATCTACAGAAACATCTCAAAGGATGATTTTCAGGGAGAAACAGGATGCACCTGAGCTAAATCTAAGCCTTCATGGCAAAGGCTGTGAATACTAGGGTACATGGCTTTCTCTCTCTCCAATCAATGTGAAACCTGCGTGAAGGTTTTACATCACTGCCGGCTCCAAGAAGTTCTTCGGCCCGAGGTCTGCGGTGAGCCGGAGAAGGCGGGGGCTGGAGCCATAGACACATGGTAATTGATGGGGGTGTCGCTTTTCCACGCACCACATTCGCTTGGCGTCAAGCGGACCATCCAGAGTTGTGTAGCGAGGCAGGCAGGGAATCAGTATCAGTACAGTGTATTGCCGGGACAGTGGCTCTCCTAGCGCCATGTCTGTGGGGATTCCCCTCTTTAAGGGGGGCCTCCAACCCTCCACGTCCTGTGGATCCCCTTTGTGGGGTTAGGTGGCCATACACGGCGATTTTTTCCAATAGATTTTTGACCGATCACTGCGTGCGGTTATCGCGATCAATCAGGTTGTGACCACCATGAACGAGCGACCAAACAAATCGCTAATGGACCTAAAAACGGATCGGAATTGAACCGAATGTGGTTTTGGTCGACGTGGCAATGAAGTAGTTGGTGGATCCCTGCCCTATGCAGCCAGCATTTCCATCGATGTTCTGTGGAATCGGCCATTTTGGAGACGGCTCATGCCAAATCAGCCACAATATCGTTCCACGGGTGGCGTATAGATTCCCGATCGATCAATGCCGAGTCCCGATCCCTGGAAAGATTCAGATCCGCAAATTGATTTGGTGACGAATCGGCCCGTGTATGGCCGACCCTTTATTTACCGTTTCCCTGAATTAAAGCAGCATACACGTGGTCGGATTCCATGCCAATGATCACTCCCCCGATCGATTCAGGCGATTCTGCCGGGGAGGAATCGCAGGTGTGATTCAATGGGCCAATTAAGGAGTATCCGATCGATGCATACCACATTGTCCAACGGAGTTCCGGGACGAGTCCGGTCCGTTGTCCACCTCACAAATGCAACGTCCCCCTGATCTGGCAGCAGCAGAGATCGGATCAGAAAAGACCAAATGTTGGTTACTCTTGTAGGATCCGATCCTGAAGCCCCTGCACGACGGACCTGATCGATTGGACAAGGTGGGCTGCAGGCGTTCCGGCCGAGTGTGTTGGCGTGCACGCGCCCGGGAATCGATCGGCGGAATCCGGTGGGAACAGACACGTGTAGGGGGCCTTAAGACTTACCCGGAAGTAAGACGTTAGCTGCTCTCCCCCCCCCCCCAGTTCTTCTCATATAAGCCTTCCCCGAAAATAAGACCTACCCCTGTCCCAGAGCCGACTTACCATATTTAAGGAAGACATGACGGGAGACGTTGTCACCTCTCAAACCAGAAATATGCCTTAGTGCATTTTTTTTGTGCACATAATTAATATAAGACGGTGTCTTTTTTCTGGGACTACAGGTATGTCCTCTCCCTATGGCATGGATACCAGTATTGGTACATTTGGTAAGCATAAATAGTTTGGTAACACCCCCCCACACACGTCTAGATTCTGTTCAATCTCAACTTAAAAAGAACAATGTGGGTCAGGGAAATCGGTGTGATGTGGTTGCCGACTGTAGTAACAGATATTGATAAACTTTTTTGGTGACGACTGAAAGTGTCACAATTTCACTACAACCCCAATACAAGTTACCAGCGCGTACAATCATTTTTCGATCAATTATAACATTTTTAATTGGTTTGAGGTTGTCTAAAGCTGGACCAAACACGGTTTTGAAAGTAACCCATTAAGGAAACATGGGGTGGGGGCGCTCACAAGCTCCCGATCTCTCTAATCTGTTCACTTCATCGAGCCATCCACGGATCACTGGATCCTGCTCGCAGGAACTCGACCAAACAGGTTTCTAACATGTTGGAAAACCTAGGTCGAAATCCATGCATGAATAGGGGGACAGCCGCTATCCCCATCCGATGTGTGTAATGGACTGACAGCTGACGGAGACAACAGAGCAGCTAAACACAAGCTGTGGTTCAGCGACGTCCGTGTGGGAAGGGGGCGTGGCCAACACGGACCCAGCTCTACAGAAGAGAGGAGGGGGGGGCTGGGTCGTTGCTGTGTGTCTCCAGCTCAGCTACAGCGCTGCCAGGCCGAAGAAGCGACGGGAAACAGGGTCCCCATCGGCCAGTAATGAGTGCCATGTGGTGACATGATTATTGTATGATTGACCAGCGATCAAAAAGAGTGGTGACATCACCACTCTGTAATTGAGCGCCAGTCCGGTGCATGGGAATCTACCCGTGTGTGGCCAGCTTTACCAGTGGGGGCTGCCTAGATTACCAAATCAATAAACCAAAAAAAATTGAATTAAGTTTGATGGGATGAAAGAATCTAGACGGGTGTGTGGCGGGCTTTAGCTTTTGAAATCTCATTCAATTGGTATCACATGATCTATTATTTTCTTGCCTTTTGATATGTTTTACGAGGGTATGTCCTGTTGTCGTTTTTCTTGATCACGTGCTACCCTGCTCCCTATTACAAGAATCCTTTCCCCTGAAGAAGCCATATGAGTGTGGGGTGAAACATGTTGGCCATTCTAAAGGGCGGATAGTAACATCTGGATAGTGCCCATCCAGCCACTTATAGATTACGAACTGGGAGAAGCTAACCTCACTGCTTTACATTTAGAGGTGATTTGTGGTTGATTAATGTGGTTTTTAAGTGAGTATTAATGAAGTTCAGTGAATTTTTTTCCAATAAAATTTAATTGAGCTTTTAGACAATCAAATGATAACAAAACAACAAATATTATATAGTAGATTAATAAGTACATGGATACATAAGTACATAAGTACAGGATAATGGGAATGACATTATAACAAATACCATTAGGTCATAGAGTAGAGCTGATTTGAATCCCCGTGGGTATCGGGTTCCAAGGGTTGCCACTTACGGGGGGTGAGGCGCTTGGTTGGGGCACGGGGGGGGGGTGTAACTGTTGTAATTCCTAGATTTTTAAATAAAATAATTCATCATTGTATGATTTAAAAATACTATGGAATGTACCCCGATACTCAAGGGGATTCAAAACAGTCTACTCTTGGACATAGGACTGTATGATTTACGTTAGAGTTACTATACCACCCTCTGTTGATTTCTCTCAGAGAGACTATCGCAAAATCTTCCTGTATATTGTATCTCCTGCGACAAGCGAAAATATGTTGTTTGTGAAAAGGGAGAAATAGATGGAGAAAATCTAAGTCACTTGAAAATGATGATGTGAAAGCAACTGTGAAAAAACAAAATTCTACTTAAATTAAACTCTTTGTTGAATTTTTTGACCGCTGGTTGCTGCCTGAAAAGTCCTTAATCCCCCATCATGCTGATTGGGGAGACATACTCTTTTCACTTTATCTTGAATTTGTTGGCATGTGGCAACAAACAAATTTACAAAGTGAATAGATGCCCTTAAAATCTCGTCTAGTTTTATGGTTAGAGACAATTGGTAACATTTAGGGGTTGTTTCCATTAAGTCGGGGAGCCCTCCGCGTAAGCGTACACAGGTCCCACCGTTAACAGAAGACTACCTGCTCGACGGAGACTCTGTCTTCATTGCACCGACCCGATTCCGCCGGTGTCAGGCTGAACGTAGTCGAGTACGTCAGCCTGTACACCGGCGGATGTTAACAGACCATCCGCCGGCAGGATGGTTCTATGGGATTACGTTCGGGACCCCTGCCCTAGCGTATACGCCTCAGTGTAGGGGTCTCCGAAGTATACTGGAAACAAAGCCTCAGAGTTCAGTGAATGTTTTAAACAACAAATGACCGTTGCTTGTTGTATTGATCCGGGGGAGCCATCTTTAAGTCCCTGAGATGGAGGGACGTCCTTTCTTTTCCTCTGGTCTGTGTTACATATTTGTAGACAATTGGACACATGTTCATACATTAACCTATTATTATATTATTAAAACATTATATTATATAGCGCCAGCCTATTACCGCAGCGCTGTACAAATTACATTAGAGAGGAGATACAACACAGTAGAAACACAGGTACAGGTAATGACACAGAGGAGTAGAGGACCGTGCCGCCCGACGGGCTTACAATCTAAGCTGCCACACATGGTACAATTATCTTCAATCGAGGTTCGATTAGATTTTGTACTCGATTTAAAAAATCGAACATCGATGTCATTTAATGGAGTTCTCTCACAGGGAAGCACGATAATTGAACAATTTTAGACTGAAATGTAACAGCGGAAGTAATCCAAATCGTTCGAGTGAATTCCTCTTACGATTTAGTTCAATTCTTGGAAAATTTAAAGGGAAGTAGCCTAAAAAAATCGAGCCCACAAAAGCGAGCCAAAAAAAAATCGAACCAAATTTTCCAATTGTCCGATACTTTCAATCGAGAGGTACCCAAAAATGTTCAAACGATATCGGAGTGCACTATGTGGCTAGTTACATCGATAATGTTCAATCGCCGCTTTCCCCCCCCCCCCCCCCCCCCCCCCCCACCACCCCCACCCCCCCCACCAACCCCCCCCCCCCCCCCCCACCCCCCCATCTTTTTTTCCATCGAAAATCGTCGATTGAACGCTAAAATTGTTACCAGGGTGGCTAGATTATAGGTTGGGGTAACAAGTCTAACAAGACATCACATGATTTGCTTTCCTGTCGGGTTTGGTGTTCCGTGCATCAGTAGCCCATTTGTTTTTGAACAATTGATGAACTTGCCGGGGAAGATTACACAGACTGTCTGCTGTTGCAGGAAATAGGGACATCCTGACACCCTATTCAGGCGCTCCCATGCATGCGGCCCTACTCACACATCTCAGATACCGCCGCATGGCAACCTTCGCTTCTCTGACAACCTGAAACCTAAGAACCTTTCCGAGACAAAAATGCCGGGAACAGCAGGAAGGTGTATGGGGTTCACTGAAAGGGTCATTGTTGCCGGCGCCTGGGAAATGCATTGCAGGGTATATGCTCTGTAGGAGGCTGTTTCCATCGTGGTTCTCCGTCAGTACTTGTTGTTTTTTTGGCCAGAAGCAGAAGAAAGTTTTTCAGTTCAGGGGTCAAGTTGGCATTTACTAAAAAAACAAATAAGATATGCATTCATTTATTCATGACAAAAGACCTGTATGCTGTATGAGGAACCTGTCACCATAGGTCCAGAGTAAACAAACCCAACCTTGTAATAGAGATGGTCGAATTTTCGACACCTGACTTGTGAGCTGACGCAAAGTCCTCTTAGCATGGTCCTTTTTCACAAAAATCACGGAGATGTAGAGAAGGGTTGTGGGAACATGAGCAAGAATCATTTTTTTTTGCTCTAGCACATGGGTTTGCATAAATTAAGTTTTTAAATCAAAGTCGAAATTCCGATTTTTGAAAATTTGACTTGACTTTGAATTTAATTATGCAAAAAAACTTTTGTGTTAGAGACAGAATTTATTTCGGTATACCAACTATTCTCGGACATAGCAGCCCCCTCACCCAACTCTCTCTACATCTCCACCCACCCAAACCTTTCACCTTCTCGACATTTCCACGCAATGTCTCAACCATTCTATCACATCTCTTAAGAAAAGTCCCCAACCCATCTCTACATCGCCAGCAATGTCCCCCCAAACCTTCTCTACATCTCCAGCAATGTCCCCCAACCCTTCTCTACAATCTCCAGCATGTCCCCCCCAACCTTCTTACATCTCCAGCAAGCTTGTTCCCGCCAACCCTTCTCTACATCTCCAGCAATGTCCCCCCAAACATTCCTCTACATCCAAGCAATGTCCCCAACCCTTCTTACATATCCAGCAATGTCCCCTATAACCCTTCTATACATTATCCAGCAATGTCCCACCCACAACCCTTGCTCACATCTCCAGCAAGTCCCCCGAACCCTTTCTTCATCTCCAGCAATTGTCCTCCCCAAAACCCTTCTCTACATCTCCAGCAATGTCAACCAACTCTCTACAATCTCCAGCATTGTCCCCCAACCACTTCTTCTCTAACATGCTCAGCAATGGTCCCGCCCAACACCTTCTCTACATTCGCCAGCTAATGTCCCCCCACCTGCTCTAAATATACAGCAATTGTCCCCCAACCCTTCTCTACATCCTCAGCAAGTCCCCCAACCCTTCTCTACATTCCAAGCAAATGTCCCCCAACCCTGTTCATACACTCCAGCAATGTCCCCCCCAACCCTTCTCTGACATCTTATAAGCAGCATAGTCCCCCCAAACCCTTCTCTACATCCCAGCAAGTCCCCCCAACCCTTCTCTACATCTCCGGCAATGTCCCCCCAACCCTCTCTACATCTCCCGCAATTGTCCCCCCAAACACATTATCTACATCTCAGCAATGTCCCACCAACCATCCCTACTCTCCAGCAAATGTACCCAAAACTATCTCTACATTCCAGCAATGTCCCCCCAACCCTTCTCACATCCAGCAAGTCCCCAACCCTTTCTTACATCTCCAGCAATGTCCCCCACACCCTCTGATATACATCGCCAGCAATGTCCCCCCCAAATACCCTTCTCTATATCTCCAAGCAATGCCCCCAACCCTTCTCTAATTCCAGCAATGGGTCACCCCAACCCCTTCTCTACATCTGCCAGAAATGTCCCCACCACCTTGCTCTACTATCTCCAGCAATTGTCCCCCCAACCCTTATCTACAACTCCAGCAATGTCCCCAACCCTCTCTACATCTCCAGCAATGTCCCCCAACCCTCTCTCTACATCATTCAGCAATGTCCCCAACCCATTCTTCTACATCTCCAGCAATGTTCACCCCCAACCCTTTCTCTACAGCTCCCGCACTGTCCCCAACCCCCCCTCTCTACATCTCCAGCAAGTCCCCCCCAAACCCTTCTCTACAGCTCCAGCAATGTCCCGCAAACAGTCTTACATCTACCGCAATGTCCCCCAAAACATTCTCTACATTCCAGGCAATTGTCCCCCAAACCTTCTCTACATTCTCCAGCAATGTCCCCAACCCTTCGTCTACATCCTCATGCAAGTGTCCCCCCAAACCTCTCTCTACATCTCAGCAATGTCCCCCCCCCAACCTTCTCTTCATTCTCCAGCATGTCACCCCAACCTTATCGACATCGCCAGCATGTCCCCCAAACCCTTCTCTACATCTTCCAGCAAAGTCCCACACAACCCTTCTTCTACATCTCAGCAATGTCCCCCCAAACCCTTCTCTACATCTCAGCAATGTCCCCCAACCCTTCTCGGACATCTCCTAGCAAGTCCCCCCAACCCTTCTTACATCTACAGCAAGTTCCCCCCAAACCTTCCTAAATCTCCAGCAAGTCCCACAACCCTCTCTACATCAACAAGAATGTCCCCCAAACCCGTTCTTACTATCATCTCAGCAAGCCCCAACCCTTCTCACATCTCCAGCAATGTCCCCCCAACCCTTCTCACATCTCCAGAAAGGTCCCCACCAACCTTCTACATCTCCAGCAATGTCCCCCAACCCTTTCTCTACAATCTCCAGCCCAGTCCCTTCCAAACTTCTCTACATCTCAGCAAGTCCCCAAAACCCTCTCTCACTCCAGTCAATGTGGCCCCCAACCCTTCACTTATCAAGCAATGTCCCCCAACCCTTCTCTACCATCTCCAGCAAGTCCCCCCAACCCTTCTCTACATCTCCAGCAATCGCCCCAAACCCTTCTCTACATCTCCAGCAATGTCCACTCAACCCTTTCTTACAATCTCCAGCAAATGTCCCCCAACCCTCGTCTATATCTCTAGCAATGTCCCAACCCTTCTCTATACAGTCCAGCAATCCTAGTGTCCCCCCCAACCCTTCTCATACCAACTTCCAGCAATGTCCCACAAACCTTTCTACATCCCAGCAATGTCCCCCAACCCTTATCTACAACTCCAAGCAATGTCCCCCAACCCTTTCTTACATCTCCAAGCAATGTCCCCCAAACCCTTCTCTACATCTCCAGGCAATGATCCCCCAACACTTCTATAATATCCAGAATGTCCCCCCCAACCCTTCACTACTCTCCAGCATGTCCCCCCAACCCCTTCTTTAATCTTCAGCAATGTCCCCCCAACCCTTCTATACATCTCCAGCAATGTTTCCCCCCAATCCGCTCTTAACATCTCCAGCAATGTCCCCCAAATCTTCTCTACATCGCCAGCAATGTCCTCCAACCTTCTTTAATATCCAGCAATGTCCCCCCCAACCATTCTCTACTCTCCAGCATATGTCCCCCCCAAACCCTCTCTACACTCCAGCAATGTCCCCCAAACCCTTCTCTACCATCTCCAGGCAATCGTCCCCCCAAACCCTTCCCTACATCTCCAGCAAGTGTACCCATCTCTCGCTACATCTCCAGCAATGGTCCCCCCTAACCTCTTACATCTCCAGCAAGTCCCCCAAACAATTTTACATCTCCAGAAGCCCCCAACCATTCTTTACATCTCCATCAATTCCCCCAACCCTTCTACATCTCCAGCATGTTCCACCAACCCTTTCTTCATCTCCAAGCAAGTCCCCAACCCTCTTCGATCTCCGCACATGTCAACAACCCTTGCTCGTTACATCTCAAGCAATGTCCCCCCAACACCTCTATAATCTTCCAGCAATGTTCCCCCAAACCTTATCTACATCTCCAGCAATGTCCGCCCAACCCTTTCGACATCTCAGCATGTTCTCCACCCCTTCTCGACACTCAGCAATGTCCACCCCCAACCTTCTCGACATATCCAGCAATGTTTACCCACCCCTTCTCTACATCTCACAGCAATGTCCCCCAACCCTTCTCTACATCCCCAGCAAGTGTCCCCCCCACCCTTCTCTACATCTCAGCAATGTTCACCCAACCCCTTCATCTCAGCAAGTCCCCCGAACCCTTCTCTCATCTCCAGCAAAGGTTCCCCCAACCTCTCGACATCTGCCTGAGCATGTCCCCCCCAACCCTTCTTACCATCTCAGCAAGTTCCCCAACCCTTATCTACATCTCCAGCAATGTCCCCCAACCTTCTCTACATCTCCAGCAATGTCCCCCAACCCTTCTCTACACTACAGATGTCCCCCAACCCTTCTAGGACATCTCCAGAGAGAGATGTCCCCCAACCCTTTCTACATCTCCAGGCAATGTTCCCCCCACCCCTTCTCTACATCTCCAGCAATGTTCCCCCAACCCTCTCTATCATCTCCAGCAATGTCCCCCAAACCCTTCTCTAATACTCCAGCTAATGTCCCCACCGCCCGTCTCTACATCTCCAGCAATGGTCCCCCAACCCTTCTCTAATTCTCCAGCAATGCCCCCCAACCCTCTCTACATCCCAGCAATGTCCCCAAACCTTCTCTAACTCCAGCCATCCCAACCGCCATCTCGACATCTCCAGCAATGTCCCCCAACCCTTCTCAATCTCAGCAATTTGTTACCCCCAACCCTTCTTCAAACTCTCCAGGCAATTCCCCCCAAACCCTTCTCTACATCTCCAGCAAAATGTTCCCCCAACCCTGCTCTACATATCAAGCAATGTCCCCCAACCCTTCTCTACATCTCCAGCAAGTCACCCAACCTCTCTCTACATACTCCAGCAATGTCTCCAACCCTTCTCTACATCTCAAGCAAGGTCCCCCAACCATCTCTACATCTCCAGCATGGTCCCCCAACCCTTCTCTACATTCTCCAGCAATGTCCCCCCAACACTCCTACATTCTCCAAGCAATGTCCCCAAACCCTTCTCTACATCTCCAGCAAAGGTGGTTTCGTCCCCAACCCTTCTCGAAATCTTCCAGCAATGTCCCCCCAACCCTTCTCTACATCTCCAGCAATGTCCCCCAACCCTTTCTACATCTCCAGCAATGTCCACCACCCTCCTAAATCTCCAGCAATGGCCCCCCGTCCTTTCTAAAATCTCCAGCAATGTCCCCAAACCCTTCTCTACAGCCAGCAATGTCCCCCAAACCTTTATACATCTCAGCATGTTCCATCCAAACGTTTCTACATCCCAGACAATGTACCACCAACCCTTCTATAATCTCCAGCAATGTCCCCCCAACACTCTCTACATCTCCAGCAATGTCCCCCCACCCTTCTTACATCTCCAGCATGTACCCCCCCGTCATGTATCTACATCTCCAGCACATGCCCCAACCATCTCTACAATCTCCACCCCTCCCCCACCCCCCAAACTTCTCTAATCTCCAAAACCCCCCCCAACCCTTCTCTAATCGCCAAGCCAATGTCCCCCAACCCTTCTCAAATCTCCAGCCCCCCCCCCCCAACACATTCTCCTACATCTCCCAGCAATGTCCCCCAACCCTTCTCTACATCCAAGGCCCCCCCCCCTTCTCTACCTCTCAGCCACCCTCCCCCCCCCCCCCCCAACCCTTCTCGACATCTCCAGCCCCCCAGTACCCTTCTCTACATCTCCATCCCCCCTTACCCTCTCTAATATCTCCAGTAGAATGGTTGATGATTACCATAGTCCGGGGCTTAGCAATTAATAAAAATTTACAAAATTTCGACCATCTCTACTTGTAATGAAGATCGTATATACTTTATACTAATTACATATTCTGCATCTATGTACACACTGTCGGGGCTTGCTGGTCCCTGATGCTGGACAAATGTTGCACACCACCGTCAATTATAAAGCTATACCCGACACGATATACCCCCTACCCCACACTTTAATATAAAGACAGGACAAACCTAGGACTTTACAAGGCCATCCCCCCCCCAGCAGCAAGTCATATCGATCACAAACTTTGTCCGACATAGCAACACCCAGGTAAGTATACACATGTAGTCAGGTGTTGTCCATGAAATACATCAGTACAGTGAAATAAACAGGAAAGCCTTTAATTGTATTCTCCAGCGTTTAACCACTCACGTGTTTTCAGATAAAGAAAGAAAATCAATGGGAAAGTGTCCCCCCGGGTCTTGTGGCCCAACAATCAGGGTGCAAAGCTGTGGTTCCAGGAGGCAGATGATTGTTACATCCTTTTTGGTTTTTTTAGCGGCCCCTCGTGTGTGTGTCAAGCACACAGTTATCCTGTTCCTATACACCCGGTGCAAAAACGTGACGTGACACAAACAGCGAAACAACACACAAAACACGGGTATCTTTTGCCCCGCTCGTAGACGGACTCAGGGCAAATTCCCCAGGGAAGCAAAAAAGCCACGGCCAAAGAAGAGATCTATCTGGCATTAGCATAGCATAACCCATTCTCTGAACACTACTGACCCACTTATGGAGAGGACCATTTACAATTAGATTGCATTCAGTTGTGTATTTACAGTAATATTCTGCATTGCATAATTATATATAAGTGACACAGACTCATATCCCCTCCCATATGTAAATAGCCAGCGCATGGTAAGTGTTAGTGCCAGCAGATGTTAAAAAGGTCCTCTCCATGAGGTGGTCAGTGTGATCAGAGAATTTTGGTATGACTAGTTGTATAGAGCACATGGTAAGGTCTCAGCCTGACACTCATGCTTGCAGTGACGTCTCGCTACCTGGCTCTGGCTTCTGGCTGGAGGAAGACAGAGTATCCCTGCATGGTCCAGTCCATGTACACTCTTTCGGGAACATCTGTTTACTCACGTATATGTGACTGGTTGTGGTCTCTGTATAAAGTGGGTTCCGGTGTTCAGAGAACAGGTACTGCTAGTGTATAGACACATGGTATAGTCTCCACCCATGACACTCTGCTGCAGGGAGAACTCCTCGGGGGCACTTGGCTTGGCTTGGAGGAATACAGGAGTGATCCCGCATTGGTCCAGGTCCTGCACCAACTCGCGGAACATGTCTTATACTCATGTATATGTGACTGGTGTGTCTATGATAAGTTGGTCAGTGTGATAAGAGAATGGGAACTGCTAGTGGATAGACACATGTTCAGCCCTGGACACTCGCTGGAGCTAAGACTACTCCTCGGCACTGGCCGTAGCCCGGTGTCATGTGCCCTGGTGAGACCTCTGTTGGGGGACCACCTTTTTTTTACGGCACTTTGACTACACTCACCAAAGCACTTCCTTTTTTTGCACAGGGCACTTATTATTTTATTATTTTATGTGAATGTCTGCCCCCCCTGCTGGCAATGAGGGTTTGGATGGAGGAATACAGAGTGAATACTGCATGGCCCAGTCTGTACACTTCTGGCTGCTGGAACATTCGGTATATTAACTTTATATCTGAATTGGCTGTTTTTTCCATAATTTTCTCTCCAAAACGTTGTGTGCGTCTATGTCTGGAAAAATATGCATTTTGTCAAAAGGATAAAAACGTGTATTACATAACAATATAGATCAAGAAGGTGCAATCTCCACGATAAATTTCGTACAATCAACTTTTTTCTGCTCTACCAAACCAGTAAATGAGGGGCGTCAACCCTTCCAATCACTATTGTATTCTATCAGGGAGGAACAGCACACATAGCCAGTGATAGTAACCTTCCATCCACAGTATTGTTCTAATCAGGGAGGCGCCCAGCACTAATAGCAGTGATATATACCTTCCATCCACTATTTTGTATTCCTAAGCAGGGCGGAACCGGCACTACATACCAGAGTGATATATACCTTCACCATGGTTATCTTATCAGGGAGATCCCGGCAACATAGCAGTGATATATACCTCCCAATTCACTATGTATTCTATAGAGGGAGGACACGGCACTACAGAGCAGTGTATATATCATTCAATCACTAGGATTCATCAAGGGAGGACCCAGCACTACAAAGCGTGAGATATACATTCCAATCCCTATGTATTCCTCAGGGTAGGACTCGGCACTACATATGCAGTGGATCTACCTTCCAATCACATTGTAGTCTATCAGGAGGCACCCAGGCACTACCTAGCAGTGATATATACCTTCCAATCCTAGATTACTATCAGGGAGACCCGGACACTACATAGAAGGATAATACCTCAATCACTAGGTATTCTATAAGGGAGGCCCGGCACTACCAATAGCCGGGATATTTACCTTTCCAATCATATTATATCAGGGAGGACGGCATAAATAGAGCAGTGATATATACTTCCAATCACTAGGATTCTATCAAGGGAGGACCCGGCGCTACATATCATGATATATACCTTCCAAATCAATATGATTCTATCAGGGAGGACCCGGCATACATAGCAGTGATATATAATCCAATCATATCTATCAGGGAGGACCCGGCACTACATAGCAGTGATATAACTTCCAATAACTATGTAGTCGATCAGGGAGAGACCGGCGCACCAAAGCAGTGGTGATTGATATATACCGTCCCAATCACTATGTATGCTTATCAGGGAGGATCCCAGCAACTACATAGCAGTTGATATATACATCCCAACACTATGTATTCTATTACAGGGAGGACCCAGCCCATTACATAGCAGTGATAATACCTTCAATCACTGTGTATTTCTATCAGGGAGGCCCGGCATACATCAGTGATATATACCTTCCAATCACTGTGTATTCTATCAGAGAGGACCCGGCACTACATAATTGTTGGTATGGAAATAATGGAAATTGTATGGAGTGATCTAAAGGTGAGTGGGGGGCTTATCCCCTTATGAGACCATTAAACAGTGCAGTTTCTAGTCTTTCAGGGGCCCTGTAAAAGTTCTGCTTAGCTGCCGATGCGAGGGGGGGGGGGGGGCATGGTTTGGGTTTGGCTGGATGGGGGGTAAGGAGAAGGGAAGGAGGAGCAGCATATACGTGTTTTTCTTTTCTTCTTATTCTTCCTCCTGGGGTATAACTCCCCCATTAGCAGCTCACACTATTCCGATGTGCACAGGGAGGGAGTGCGCCGGATGTATGTACGAGGGAGGGCGTTGGGGGCCTCCTACGCACGCATATTAGGCATATCGGGAGAAACTGCCCTGTCTGAGAATAATTTGAATCGTGTATTTTGAATACTGACCAGTGTATGGGGCTCTATGAAACCTTTTTATCAATATGTTTCTAGCTTTCGGTCTGAATTTTTAGTAAAATTGTGTGGATGAATACCATAAAAACAAGATCAGGCGTGCCCTAACCAAGTCCCCAAACAATGAACTTAAAAAGTGTAAAGTTTTCGATGATTTTGAGTTCAGTGCAAAGCCCCTGAGCATGGTATCATCACTTGTTAAGAAGAGTTGGGGATATACTACAAAGAAGTATGGTTTTTGCATAAAATAGGTTCATTCCATTAAATATTAAAAAAAATAAAAACTTTGATATTGAACGTAATTTATGCAAAAACTACATGTGCTAAGGTACCCATACACGGGTCGATTTTCCACTCGATTTTTGACCGATCGATCACTGCGCACGTTCATGAGGTCGATCAGTGATCAATCGCTTTTTGCCCACCCTGAACGATTGACCAAACAAAATCGGAATCGACTAAAATCGGATCGGACATTGAACCAACATGTTGGTTTTTGTTGGTCGATCATTTGGGGTGAGTTGGTGGACACATACCTCCCTATGCAGCAGCCTTTCCGATCGATGGATTTTGTGGAGATATAGAACTAAAGGCCTGGGGATCTAAGCCCTAGGCCCACCAAATTTCCTTACCAGAG
>JAHGUE010000041.1:35908-53252 GCA_036250615.1 Ptychadena robeensis | reverse complement strand
CAACATTACCCGACGCGCAATATATCTGAACGCAAACATACCCGTACGCGCCATATATTCTGACACGCAACATACCCGACACGCAATATATCTGACACGCAACATACCCGGACACGCAAGATAATTGAACGGCAACATAACCGACGCACAATATATCTGCCAGCAACAACATTACCACCTCACTCCCTTTTCTCCACCATCACCTTTATTATCCCGACGCGCAATATATTGACACGGCAACATACCAGACACGCAATATATCTGACCACGCAACATACCTGACACGCAATATTATCTGACACGAACCTTACCCGCCGCGAATATAGCTGGACACGCAACATACCCGACGCGCATCTATCTGACCCGCCAAGATCTGACGCGCAATATATCCGACGGCAAATATCCGACGCGCACATATCCGACACGCAAAATATCCGACACCAATTATATCCGACGCGCAATATATCGACTCGGCAACATATCCGGACGCGACCCCCAATATATTCGACCGCGCAACATATCCGACGAGCAATATACCGACACGCAATATATCCGACGCGCCAATATATCAGGGGGGACAAACAAGCAACATACCCGACACGCAATATATCCGACACGCAAGCTATCCGACGCGCAATATATCGACACGCAACATACCCGACGCGCAATATATCTGACACGCAAAATACCCGACGCGCAACTATATCTGACACGCAATATATCTTGACGAGCAATATATCGACGCGCAAATATCCGACGCGCAACCATATCGACAGCAAACATATACGACACGCAAATATCGCGCCAGCAATACTATCCGACGCGCAATAGATTGAGCGCAAATATCTGACTCGAACATATCCGACGCACGCAATATATTCGACGGCAACATTCGACGTGCCAATATATCACGAACGCAAATATCAGACGCGCAATCTATCGACAAGCAAAATTACCCGACACGGCTATATCCGACACGCAACATTACCCGAACACGCAAACATAACCGCACGCAATAATCCGACACGAACATACCGACCACGCCAACCATTACCCGACACGCACATATCGACACGCAAAACATATCAGACACGCAACATACCGACACGCAACATATCCGACGCCGCAATATATGACGTGCACTTAATCCGACGACGCAATATATCAGACACGCAATCTATCCGACGCGCAGCATATCCGACACGCAACATATCCGACGCGCATTA
Organism: Ptychadena robeensis; assembly: GCA_036250615.1. Taxonomy (NCBI): domain Eukaryota; kingdom Metazoa; phylum Chordata; class Amphibia; order Anura; family Ptychadenidae; genus Ptychadena; species Ptychadena robeensis. The sequence continues at coordinate 52,026 of JAHGUE010000041.1, read as the reverse complement.
ATCCGAACGCGCAACATATCCGACACCAAATATCCGAAGCGCAATATATCCGACACGCCATATATCCGACGCGCAATATATCCGCAAGCAATATATCCGAAGCGTGGCAATATATCGAACAAGACACTTATCGACACGCAATATACCGAAGCGCAATTTTATATCCGACCACGCAACTATCCGACACGCAATATATCCGACGTGCACAATAATCTGACGCGCAATATATCCATGCGCAACAATCCGGACCAATATATCTGACGCGTAATATATCCGACAAGCAATATTCCGACGCGGCAACTAACCCGAATGCGCAAAATATCAGACCGCAATATATCCGACGCGCAACATATCCACGCGCAATATATTCCGAACGCGCAAATAATCCGGAACACGCAAAGATATCCGACGGCGCACATATCCGAGCGCAATAATCCGACGCGCAATATATCGAACGCAATATATCCGACACGCACATAGCCGACCCGCAATATATCGAACGCATATATCCGACGCGCAAATATATCCGACAAGCAAGATATCGACACGCAACTATCCGACACGCAATCTATCCGACACGCAAATATATCGACCGCAATATATCCGACGCGCAATATATCCGCAAGATGCAACTTAGCCGAAGCGCAATATAGCCGACAGCCAACATATCCGACGCGCCTATATCCGACGCGAAAATAGCCGACACGCGCAAATTATCCGAAGCGCAATATATCCGACACGCAATAATCCGACGCGCAATATTATCCGACAAAGCAAATTATCCGAACGCGCAATATATTCCGACACGCAAATATTCCGACCCGCAATAATATACGCACCGAAGCAATATATCCGACACGCAATATACTTGACACGCAAGAATCCGACGCGGCAATATATCCGACACGCAATATATCCGACACGCAACATATCCGACACGCAATATATTTGACACGCAAATTATCGACGCGCAATATATCGACACGCAACTATATCCGACACCGCAATATATCGATGGGCAATATATCGACACGCCAAAATTATCCGACGCGCAAAATATCCGAAACGCAATATATCCGACACGCAATATATCCGCGGGGCCAAATATCCGACACGCAAAATATCCGACACGCAAATTATCCGAAGCGCAATATATCCGACGCGCAATATATCCGACACGCAATATATCCGGAAACGCAATATATCCGCCGGCGCAATATATCCGAACGCAATGATCCGACACGCAACTATCCGGCACGCAAGATATCCGACCGGCAATATATCGGACACGCAATATATCCGACACGCCACTATCCGGCACGCAATATATCTGGACACGCAATATATCCGACACGCAACTTATCCGACGCGCAATATATCCGGACACGCAAAAATTTATCCGACACTCAACTTATTCCGGCACGCAAATATATCCGACACGCAATATATCCGACACAGCAATATATCTGACCCGCATATATCCGACGCGCAATATATCCGAGCGGCAATATATATCCGAAGCGCAATATATCGACACGCAATTATATCCGAACGCAATATATCCGACACGCAAGATATCCGCACGCAACTATACGGCACGCAATATTCCGACACGCCAATATATCCGGACACGCAATATATCTGACCGCAATATATCGACCCGCAATATATCCGAACACGCCATGAGATCGGACACGCAATATATCCGACACGCAATATATCCGACACGCAATATATTCCGACACGCAAATATTCCGACACGCCAATATATCCGAGCGCAATATCTGACCGCAATCTAGCCGAACGCAAAATATCCGACACGCAATAATCAGACAAGCAATATATACGACACGCCAATATATCTGACACGCAATATATCCGACGCGCCAATATATCCGACGCGGCAATATATCCGACAGCAAGATATCCGAAACGCAACTTCATCCGGAACGGCAATATATACGACACGCAATATACATCCGCCCACGCAAATATATCTGACACGCAATATACTGACCCGCAATATATCTGACCCGCCCAATATATCCGACGCCGCAATATATCCGTACGCGCAAATATATCGAAGCGCAATATATCCGACACGCAATCATTCCGACACGCAAATATCCGACACGCAATATCTCCGACGCGCAATATATCCGGGAAGACGCTAACTGCACAGAATCTCGTCATCATCGATCACAACTTCATATTATTAAATTAAAGTAAAATAAAATGAAAATCCGTCATTGGAGATAACGGCCAGCGCCGCAACAAAGAGAGGAGAGGCCCGACAAGAAAGAGCAAATAGAGGGAGCACGGAAAAACATGGAGATTAAGGGAAACAGACTGCGATCAATACGACCACTCCCGCTTCTCCCTCTTATTCCAACCTTTACAGGCTCACACCCCAACCCACCCTATATATTTTCTATACGTTTGGGGTTTTCGGGGTTAATCTTCTGAATTTTGAGTGTCAAACGGTGGGGTGGGGGTGAAGGTTAGGGGGTTCAAAGGGTTAAGGGTTGGGGGGGGTTAGGTTCGGTTAGCGGGGCTCGAGGGTAAGGTTAGGTTTTGGGGGCTCGAGGGATTAGGAGATCTTGGAGACGTTTAGATTGATTTTTTTAAACCCGCGGAACCCCTAAACTTAACCCCCAATCCACAAGACTTACCCCTATATCAAAGCACCACCCCCCTTTTCCCCCTAACCTTAACACCCACAAACCCTAACCTTGACACCCAAAATTGTCTGAAGATTAACCCTGAAAAACCCAAAATAGGGCGATATCTGCACAGTGCGTGTATGGGTAGAAATATTTCAGGGAAGCAAAATATCGCATCAGTGGGGGAAAGAGGAGACCCAGGAGTAGTAGATAGGGGGGCCTGCCAGTTAGCATGCCGGGCTGGCCCCAATAAGCACAACCCCCCGCTCAACAACTCCCCTCTACCTACTCACGGGGAAAGAAGGGAGGGTGAGGCGATTTTTTTGCTGCACCCCCCGCCCCCCCCGATCAACAACTTTGGTCGGATCCCAACTTTTGTCGACATGGGCGACCCGACGGATCACAGGGAGCAAATGCAGGTGATTCCGCCGAAAATGCATGAGAACGTGACATGTATAGACGTAATTGTATTAGAAATTGTAATAATGTATTACGAGCGCCAGAACTTTCTCATTCAACCGCAGCTCCACGAACCCAATCAGAAACCATCACAGAGGGCGCTCTGGCCGAGAATTCGAATCCCATGAAAACTCCCCGGCGATTCATTCCGGTATTATGTCTGCCGCGACGTCTCCGAGAAAATCTCCCAACTCCTTGAAAAGAAAAAAAGAAGCCCATCCTGACCAAGAATGGGGGAGAGGCCTCGCAACCAAGGCGAACACAAAAACAAAATAACAAAAAAAAATAACACAAACAAAAACCAATAAAAAAACAAATACCAAGACAACACACCCCACAACACAAAAAAAAAAACACAAACCACAAAAACACCCAAACACCCCCAAATAACAAAAAACCATCCAAAACCCCAACCCACAACACCCACACACCCCCCACCCCCCCCCCCCCCCCACACCCCACCCCCCCCCAACCCCCCCCCCCCCCCACCCCTGTTACAAATGGGTTTCTGGTCGGCGCTGACAGAGGAGGTAAGGGACAACATTCGTCCACGTAATGTGTGTCTCGTTGTGAAGTCAGTTTGAAGACTCTGTGTAAATCGGGCACCGCCGTCATTCCCCCCCTACGGGCCGCGGCCCTAAGCCCATAACAACCCGTACCGGATTCAGACCACGACCCCTTCAAAGATCTCCGCGGTTCCTCATCCGGATCAATTCAACGTATTCGCTTAGCGGGGGGGGTGTAAAAAAGGAGTTGTTGCCTGAATGTAGGCGCCGGACGCTGTTTGATTCGGGGAGCGGATACCCCCTGTCGGGGGCGGACATTCAGTGACAGCTAATTGTTCCTTCCTGTAATTCCCGTCCATTTCGGGGGATGGTTCACACAGAAGTTGTGATAAGTGGTTTAATGATGTCATCGGCGATGTCCGTTTCTCCTATCCGAAAACTGGAAGAGAAAGAAAGGGAAATCTAAAAAAATGTAACCAATTATGATATATAATGTGCGGCGTAAATGTTTTATGTTACAAAAAGAAAAAAAAATACCCAATTTGATATACAATGGATCCTCGACATACGCCACCCCAACTCAGTACGATCCAAAATTTTCCTTTTTTCAAAATAAGGCCCAAAGTTTCCAATTACATCCAGAACTTATTTTATGGTTTCCAGGCGCCCTCCTGTGGCAGAACGGGTTAAAAAAGTGACGCTTTTTAGAACTACAGCCAGTTACAAACACTTAGCCTCCGGCGTGACCACCCAAGCACCCCCCAGAAACTTCCTCTGAGCCGATATTGATCATACACGGGGGGTGTAAGCAGGAACCCCAGAGGTGTGTCCAGAAGAAACTTCTTGATCCCAGATATATGACTCCTACACGGGGGTGTGTTTGTAATCGCAGGGACCCCAGACGGGTTGTCCAGAAACTTACTTGATCCCAGATATATGAATCATGCAGGGGTTGTTAAGCAAGGACCCAGAGGTGTCCAGAAACTTCCTCTGATACCAGATATGTGATCATACACGGGGTGTAGCAGGGACCCAGAGGTGTCCAGAAACTTCCTTGATCCCAGATATTATGATCATACACGGGGTTGGTAAGCAGGGAACCCCGAGGGTCAGAAACTTCCTCTGAGCCCAGATATATGAGCATACACAGCGGGGTAAGCGAACCCCAGAGGTGCCGAATCCTTCTGATCCAGATATATGATCTACACGGGGTTGTATTTGTGTAAGCAGGGACCCCAGAGGTGTCCAGAAAACTTCCTCTATCCAGACTATATGATCATTACACGGGGGTGTGTAAGAGGGACCCAGAGGGTGTGCCGAAACTTCCTCTGATCCCGATAATGATAATTACACGGGGTCGTTTGTAAGCAGGAACCCCAGAGGTGTCCAGAAAACTTCCTCTGAATCCCCGAATATGATCATACACGGGGGGTGTAAAGCAGGGACCACGAGGTGTCCAGAAACTTCCTCTGAGCCCAGAATATGATCATACACGGGGGTGGGGTAAGCACCACGAGACCCAGAGGTTGTCCAGAACTTCCTCGGAGCCCCCAGATATATGATCATACAGGGGGGTGTGGGTGGTAAGCAGGACCCAGAGGGTGCGAAACTTCCTCTGAGCCCAGATATAGATCATAACACGGGGTTTGTAAGCAGGGGACCCCAGATGGTGTCCGAAACTTCCTCTGATCCAGGATATATGATCATACAGCGGGGTTGGAAGCAGGGACCTCAGAGGTGTCCAGAAACTTCCTCTGAAGCCCAATATATGATCATACACGGGTTTGTAAGCAGGGAACCCAGAGGTGTCCAGAAACTTTCCTCTGTCCAAGATATATGCTCATACAGGGGGTTGTTGTTAAGGCAGGGACCCCAGAGGTGTCCAGCAAAACTTCCTCTGCGCCCAGCAGCATATATGATCATACACGGGGTGTTAGCAGGGACCCAGAGGTGACCAGAAGAAACTTCCTCTGAGACCAGCTATATGAGCGCATACACGGGGTGTAAGCAGGGACCCCAGAGGTGCTCCAGAAACTTCCTCTGATCCCAGATATATGATCATACACGGGTTTGTAAGCAGGGACCCCAGAGGTGTCCAGAAACTTCCTATGAGCCCAGTAGATTGATCATACGACGGGGGTTTGTTGTATGGTGAAGCAGGGCCCCCAGAGGTGTCCGAAAATTCCTTGATCCCAGAGAATTGATCATACACGGGGTGTAAGAAGGGGAACACCAGAGGTGTCCCAGAAACTTACTCTGATCCCAGATATATGATGCATACACGGGGGTGTTTTTTTGTAAGCAGGGACCAGAGGTGTCCAGAAACTTCCTCATGAGCCGATATAGTCTACACGGGTTTTGTAAGCAGGGACCCAAGAGAGGTGTCCAGAAGGAAGAGGAAAACTCCCCTGAGCCAGATCATGATCATACACGGGTGTTAAGCAGGGACCCCAGCGGTGTCCAGAACTTCCTCGAGCCCAGAATATGAGCATACACAGGGTGTACTGTAAGCAGGAACCACAGAGGTGTCCGAGGAAAATTCCTCTGGCCCCGATATATGATAATTACATGGGGGCTGTTTGTGGTTTGGGTTTGTGTGGAAAGCAGGGACCCCCAGAGGGGTGTCAGAAAATTCCTCTGAGCCCAGAGATTGATCATACACGGGGGTGTGTAAGACGGGAACCCAGAGGTGTCCAGAAGAAATTCCTCTGAGCCCAGATATATGATTCATGACGGGGTTTTAGGGTGTAGAGAGGGAACCCAGAGGGGTCAGAACACTTCTCTGAGACCGATTGAGGATCATACACGGGGGGGTTGTAAGCAGGGAGGGACCCCAGGAGGTTGTCCAGAAAACTTACTCTGATCCCCAGATATATGATCAGATCACGGGGTGTGAAGCCAGGGCCCCAGAGGTGTCAGAAACTGCTCTGCGCCCAATGGATGAGATGATCATACACGGGTGGTGTTTTGTAAGCAGGGACCCCAGAGGTGACCAGAAACTCCTCTGATACCAGATATTGATCATACACAGGGGTGGGGTGTTTTTTTGTACGCAGGGGGGCCCCAGAAGGTGTCAGAACTCCTTCTGTGATCCCAGATATATATGATCATACACGGGGTGTTGTAAGGAGGACCCCCAGAGGGCGGTGTCAGAATTGGAAACTTCCATCTGAGCCCGTATATGAGCATACACGGGGTGGGTTGTAAGCAGGGACCCATGAGGTGTTCCCAGAAACTTCCTTGGCCCAGATATAGGATAACACGGGGTTTGGTAGGTGTAAGCCGGGGGGACCCCAGAGGTGTCCCAGAAACTTCCTCTGAGCCCAGATTATGAGCATACACGGGGTGTAAGCCGGGACCCAGAGGTGTCCAGAAACTTCCTCTGAGCCCGCAGATACATGATCATTACAACGGGGTTTGTAAGCAAGGACCCCAGAGGTGTCCAGAAACTTCCTCTGATCCCAGATGTATGATCATACACGGGGTGGTTGTAAGCAAGGGACCCAGAGGAGCTCCAGCAAACTTCCTATGCTCCCAGATATATCGATTAATAACGGGGTGTAAGCAGGGACCCAGAGGTGTACAGGAAACTTCCTCTGATCCCAGCTATCTCGATCATAACTGGGGGTGTATGTATTTGTTGTAAGCAGGGACCCCAGAGGGTCCAGAAACCTTCCTCTTGATCCCAGATATATGATCAACCACGGGGTGTTGTAAGCAGGACCCCAGGAGGAGTCCAGAAACTTCATATGATCCAAGATATATGATCATTACAAGGGGGTTGTAGTTTGTAAGAAGGGACCCCAGAGGTGACCGAAACTCCTCTGATCCCAGATATTATGATCATACACCAGGGTTTGAAAGCAGGGACCCCCAGAGGTGTTCAGAAACCTTCCTCTGAGCCCAGAATATGATAATAAAGGGGGTTGTAGCAGGGGACCCCAGCAGAGGGTGACCAGAAACTTCCTCTGAATACCCAGATATATGATCATAACGGGGTGTAAGCCGGGACCCCAGAGGTGCCAGAAACTTCCTCTGATCCCAGAGATTAGGATATACACGGGGTTGTGTTGGATTTGAATGTGTGTGTGTTGAAGCAGGGACCCCAGAGGGGTCAGAAAACTTTATGATCCCAGATATATGATATACACGGGTGGTTTTTTGTAAGCAGGCCCCAGAGGTGTCCAGAAGAAACTGTCTCTGAGCCCAGTATATGATCATACACGTTGCGGGTTGTGTAAGCAGGGACCCCAGAGGAGGTGTCAGAAGAAAACTCTTGAGCCCAGATATAGATCATACACGGGGGTTTTGTTTGTTGTAGCAGGGGACCCCAGATGGTGACCAGAAAATCCTCTGATCCCAGATATATGATCATACACGGGGTTTGGTAAGCAGGGACCACAGAGGTGTCCAGAAACTTCCTCTGAGCCAGATATTTATGATCATTAAAGGGGTGTAAAGAGGACCCCCAGAGGTGACCAGACAAATTTCCTCTGAGCCCAGTATATGAGCATACAGGGGTTGTATAAGCTTAGGGACCCAGAGAGAGGTGACCAGAAACTTCATCTGATCCCAGATATATGAGCATACACGGGGTGTAAGAGGAGGGACCCCCAGAGGGTCCGAAACACTTCTCTGAACCCAGAATATGTCATCACGGGGGGGTGTAAGCAGGGACCACAGAGTGACCAGGAGAAACTTCCTCTGATCCCAGGATATATGATTCATCACGGCGGTTGTGGGGGGGTTTGTGGTGTTGTAAGCAGGGCCCCAGAGGTGTCCAGAAACTTCCTCTGATCCCAGAATATGATCATTACACGGGTGTAAGCAGGGACCCCAGAGGTGTCCAGGAAACTTCCTCTGAACCCAGAATAGATATACACGGGGCGGTTGTGGGTGGTGTAAGCAGGGACCCAGGAGGTGTCGAAAACTCTCTGATCCCGCTATATGAGCAATCAAGCGTGGTGGTAAAGAAGGGAAAATAAGAGCCGGGGTGTCCAGAAGAAAATGCCTTATGAAAACGATATATGTCTTTTACAAGGGGGGGTGTGTTTGTAAGAGGGACCCAAGGGTGACCAGAAACTTCCTATGAGCCAGATATATGATCATACACGGGTGGTTGTTGTAAGCAGGGACCCCGAGGTTGTCCAGAAACTCCTCTTGATCCCAGATATATGATCATAACCACGGGGTTTTTGTAGCAGGGACCCCAGGGGGGTCAGATGGGGGTCCAGGAAACTTCCTCTGAACCCAGATATATGATCATACACGGGGTTTGTGGTTTTGTGAAGGCAGGGACCACAAGGTGTAACCAGAAGCTCCTATGAGCCAAGATATATGATCATACACTGGGGGGTGTAAGCAGGGAACCCGAGGGTGACCAGGAAGAAAATTCCTCTGATCCCGATATATGATCATACACGGGTTGTAAGCAGGGACACCAGAGGTGACCAGAAACTTCTCTGAGACCAGATATTTATGATCATACACGGGGGTGTGGTGTGTAAGCAGGGCCCCCAGAGCGGGGGGTGACCAGAAACTTTCTGAGCCCAGATATATGCGCATAAACGGGGTGTTCTGTTGTTGTAAGCAGGGACCCCCAGAGTGACCAGAACTTCCTCTGAGAGCCAGATATATGAGCATACATGTGCTGCCGGTTTTTGTTTTGTCAAAGAATTGCGGGCACTCTGCGTCTCTCATTACACGACCTCGATTGGGTATCAACCGCCGGCAGGTACTGAGAGGATACAATAGATGGAATGGACAATCCGCACCACATATGGACAGGGTAAGCACAGCGACCACAAGGGCCGCGCGTACAGCCGTACACCTGGCTCCTCCGCATGCTCTCTGGTAATCAGGGAATGAAGATAGGACGATGGTGGCAGAGGGCAGAGCGTAGGCGGGAGAAAGAAAAGAGGTAAGGAAAATGAAGATTTTTGTAGGAGATTCGACCACCGGTGCGTTTCTCACCAATCGGCCAGCAGTAGCTGGCCGAAAATCGGTTGCGCCCACACCTGGCAGGATCAACCAGGGGAATCTGCCAGTGGAAGTAAATCCTGGACGGTCTTGTATTTTGGATGGGGACGGCACCAGCCCCATCCAAAGTAATGGCCCGGTTCGGTGTACCAGGTTGGCGTTGAGGGGGGGGAGCGGATAGCTGATATCGACCCGGGGAGGCATTCAAAGAACAGGTCCCCCCGACGCACCAGTTTCCATCCCCCTGAAGATAGGCGAAGTCTGGGCAATGCGGGCCCTGGTAAGACAGACCGTCCGGGCATCCGCTTCTCGTCTATCCGACCCACTCTGCCCACCACCGTATCGCACTATTCGTTACTCTCCCCCTCACGTCGGTAACCTACACCACTTTTTTCCAACCACGAACAGCCTCCCTCCTGAGTGTAGGACTCCCAGCACCCCCCGTTAGATCCACACACCCCGCGCGCCCTCCCTCCTATCACCTGACCGCCGCCCGCGGATACCACGACTACCTTCCCCCTCTTTCCCGGCTCGCCACATTCTGTTGTTTCCTGCCCCCGCGTCTAGCGATGTTCTCCTCCCCATCTGGAGCCCAGTCTCACACCCGCGTTCCTCGCCACCCCCCCTCACCCGCGTCCCCCCGACCTACCACGGGTTGCCCTCCCCCATTCAGGTTTACCATGTCGAGTTCCGTCCTACGTCTCCAGCCAAACGGACCCGGGTATAGGTCACCCAACCCTCAGGGACAACCAACCCAATCGGAGAAATTGCCCACAAGTTAGGCAATGAAAAACGGGCCGGGGTTGGGTATCCAACCAAGCCCCCTTGTTTTCTGTTTCCCTACGCACCCCCCGCCCACCCGGGTCTCCACGCCCCAGGTCCGGTTCTCCAGGCACCCCCCCCAGTCTCCATGCCCCCCAGGCTACATGCACCCCAGTCTCCATGCCCCCCATCTCCTATGCACCAAAAGCGAGAAAGGAAAACAAAGTATAAATGAAAAACAGGGGCATCGAAAAGAACAAAAGGGGAGACACCATACTAGCCTCCGACAATCCCCTAAGAGGGGGTAATAAAGGAACAAAAGGGAAACTTCCAGTACAAAAAAAAGTGCTAATATGAAAAAAAATGGGTGTGAAAGGGACAAAAAGGGTAGACAAGAAAAAAACGGGTGATAAAGGAAAAAGGGTTTATAAATGAAAACCAGTCTCAAGCCCAACATGGTTCTCAATTTGCCCCACGGTATAAACGAAAACCGGTTCTCCCGCCCCACCAGGTCCCGAATCCACTGGAAACAACAGCCTTCGGTCGATCCCGTGCCCGGAGTCAACCCACACAGGCAAAAACGAGGATCGAGGACAGAAAAAAAAGAGAGGTGAGCTAAGGGGGCACAAAAAGGTCGAAAGGCGAACAATAAAGTACTACCCATGACAACCAGTTTTTATCAAAGAACATAAGGTCCAGAAAGCCCCAAAAGGTTCTCATGACACCCCAAGTGTATCAATGACAACCCGTGTATACATGCCCCCCCAGTTCTCCATTGCCCCCAGGTCACACCCGGTCTCCACGCCACATGGTATCCATGCCCCCCAGTTTATCAAGGCCCCCCCCAAGTCTCCATTGCACACCACGGGTCTCCATGCCCTCCGGTTTCTCCATTCCCCCCACAGTCTCTAAAGGCCCCCAGTCGCCCATGCCCACCCAGTGCCAGCCCCCCAGTCTCAATGCCCACCCATGTATCAATGCACACAAGTCTACAATGCCCCCAACTTTGGTTCGCAGTTCCAGGTCCCACAAGAGTCTCAATTTCCACCCGGTCTCCATGACCGCTGTCGAGGATCTGCTCACCGGTATCCAGCCCCCCGGTTCTCCATGCCCTCTGTCGAGATATGATCCCTCTGCAGCACTGAAGTCATGGGGGAAAGGTGGCATGAACTTCGCTATGGGATGGTGCGACACAGGGCCGTCCCTATCTCTGAAAACTCATGCTTGTGAGTTTTCACGGCCAATCAGACGGCGTCGGGGGTGCCCACAGGGACGCCCCACGCTCGGGCCGGCGGCCAGACAACGGACATGTCTGATATTCTTTGGCCGATGCCATTGTTTCAAATGGAAGACCGGCTGCGTCCCCGTCACAAACTAACGGCCGGCACACAGGGACGCACCACTAATACTCTGAGCGATGGAGAGCAACGTGCTGACGTCACACGCACTCAATAGCTGATTTGTGCTGCTCTCTCGGCCCCCCCCCACTCGCCGGCTCTGATAGAGCGTTTAGTTTAATTAATTGACTTGCCTGCTCCTAATTGGCTGGATTGTCGGAAATCTTTGTGACTAGCAGGAAGAAGCTCCTCGCGTGTATTGGACCTCGCAGGAAGAGTCATTCGCTGTGTATTGGCACCCTCGCAGGCAACAAGGGAAGAGCTCCTCGCTGTTGTGTATTGGACCTCGCAGGCTGAAGATCCTCGCTGTTGTATTGGACCCGCGCAGGATGAGCTCTCGCTTGTGTGTTTGGACCTCGCAGGGAAGAGATCCTCGCTGTGTATTGGACCCTCGCAGGAAGAGCTTCCTCGCTGTTTTGCTATGGACTCGCGGACGAGCTCATCGCTTGTTGTATTGGACCTCCGACAGGAAGAGCTCCTCACTGTGTTATTGACCTTGCAGGAAGAGTTCCTCTGTGAGTTTCAGTCATCATTCCAGCTCTGATCAGAGAGGAGTTTTTATGTTAATTTAGTGGATTTGACTGACTCCTAATGTCTGAGATTTGTCTGGAATCTTCTGTGAACTCCAGGAAAGATTGTGTCACTATCTCCCGGAATATGAGACACAATTGTGACATATACGACGCCTGATAATTACATTGTTACTGAGGATAATCCTTCTGGATGAGCCGGCCTGCCGGTGGTACGCTGCCGTAGCTGCCTGACACTGGCTAATGCAGATCAAATCCCAGTTATGGTGGAAAAACAACTCCAGGGGAAGGAAGCTGAAGACATATGAGAGGGTTCCTAATGCACATGGATCGACAGGGGGGGGGGGGCATGACCGGGGGGGCATCATGATGACTTGTGGGCCACCAATGGCTTTGTTGCATTTACAAGAGATGGCCGGGACCAGAGCGTTGTAATCACTGGCCCCCAGTGTCGGTTTTGTGCCCCTTCCATGCAGCAGGGACAAAGGTATCCATACAAACTCTTCCACAGTTGTCACATGACAGGCCACAAATGAATCAATGTTACTGGAATTCCAAGTGAAAGACAATCCAAAGGACACATGAGAAGTAGTAGTGATGGCGCGAACCGGATTTTTTTTGCCGTTCGCGAACGGCGGACCGCGAACTAGCGCAAACAGTTTTTTGCGACCCGGCAAACCGCCATGACTTCATGGAAGGCGAATTTAAAAAAACAAAGGGACCCTTTTCGGGCCACAATAGTGGTGTGAAAGTTGTTTCAAGGGGGTCAAACCACCTGGACCAATGACATGACAGAGGGGGGATCCATGGGGTTCTAAACACTGGACAATGACAGACAGAGGGGAATCCATGGGGCGACTAAAACACTGGACAAGGACATGACAGAGGGGGGGAGAAAGATCATGGACACTGAAGACAGAGGGGAATCATGGACAATGACATGACAGAGGGGGATCCATGGGGAACTAACACCTGGTCAAGGACAGACAGAGGGGGGGATCCATGGACAATGACCTGACCAGAGGGGGATACCATGCGGGGGAACTAACACCTGGTCATGACCATGACAGAGGGGGATCCATGGACAATGACATGACAGAGCGCGCGGAGGGATCCATGGACAATGACCATGACAGGAAGAGGGATCCTGGACAATGACATGACAGAGGGGGATCCATGGGGACTAAAAAATGGACAAAAAGGACATGACAGAGGGGGATCCATGGCAAAAACTCCCAAGAATTGTTTTTTAACACAAATAAACCGCAACCAAGGAATTCTACATGATAGTCAATGGGAGTAACAATTTAAAGTGCAATGAGTGATTACCCTGAGACAGTGTTGATTGGAATGATCTCCTTTGTATGACCCCTTGCCCCACCCTGGACTTTGCATTCTTGTTCCCCCCACTGTTTCTGAACTACCCCTAGAGGGGGGTTCTTGGAGGATTCACCGGGCTCAGTTTAAGGTGAAGGTCCATGGCGTTTAAGTCCTGGGGGGCAACATGAACCGAAGTCGGGGGTAGGTAGGCATTCATGTCTACGTTGCAGGGGGGGCCGTCTTAGGTGAAGGACCGCAGCGGAGATTGGGGGGATACAAACTGGACCTTAGATCGGTGATCCCCTCGGATCACACACAACACAACTCTGATACACAAACTCCCCGTTTAACGCACCGCAAACATTCATTGAAAATTGAACACGGTGTTTGGTGACCCATTAAACAATAATTCTGCAGTGTTGTACATTTTTTGAACTGACCTGACGTTAAGATCAAACTAGATGATTCCCAAAAAATTTAGTTTTGCATACACAAACTCAAGGAGGAAACCAAGAGGCGAAGGCCAGGTGACGGCCCACATCATCGCAAAGCACCCCCTTTATTACATGGTTTTGGTAGAAGAAAAGTTGATTGTACAGAAATTGTATGGTGAGATTGCACCTTCTGTATCTATATTGTTATGTATACACGTATTTATCCTTTTGACAAAATGCATATTTTTCAGACCATAAGACGCACACAACGTTTTGGAGAGAAAATTATGGAAAAAAACAGCCATTCAGATATAAAGTGAATATACAGAATGTTCCAGCAGAGTGTACAGGACTGGTCCATGCAGTATTCACTCTGTATTCCTCCATCCAAACCCTCAGTGCCAGCAGGGGGGGGCAGACTCACATAAAAAATAAATAAAATAAATAAGTGCCCTGTGCAAAAAAAGGAAGTGCTTTGGTGAGATGTGTCAAAGTGCCGTAAAAGGTGGTCCCCCAACAGAGGGTCTCAACCAGAGGCACATGACACCGAGGCTACGCCAGTGCCAGGAGTGTCTTAGCTCCAGCAGAGTGTCAGGGCTGAAACATGTGTCTATACACTAGCAGTTCCCATTCTCTGATCACACTGACCAACTTATACAGAGACACAGCCAGTCACATATACAGTGAGTATACAGAATGTTCCAGCAGAGTGTGCAGGACTGGACCATGCAGGGATCACTCTGTATTCCTCCAGCCAGAGCCAAGTGCCAGGAGGGAGGTCTCCACTGCAGCAGAGTGTCAGGGGTGAGACTATACCATGTGTCTATACACTAGCAGTACCTGTTCTCTGAACACACTGACCAACTTATACAGAGACACAACCAGTCACATATACAGTGAGTATACAGAATGTTCCAGAAGAGTGTACAGGACTGGACCATGCAGGGATCACTCTGTATTCCTCCAGCCAGAAGCCCAGAGCCAGGAGCGAGGACGTCACTGCAGCAGAGTGTCAGGGCTGAGACCTTACCATGTGTCTATACACTAGCAGTACCAATTCTCTGATCACACTGACCAACTCATGGAGAGACACATTTTACAATCTGGCACTAACAACTTACCCATGAGCTGCTATTTACATATGGGAGGGGATATGAGTCTGTGTCACTTATATATAATTATTGCAATGCAGAATATTACTGTAAATACACAAATTAATGCAATCTAATTGTAAAATGTGTCTCTCCATAAGTGGGTCAGTGTGTTCAGAGAATGGGTACTGCTAGTGCTAATGCAGATAAGATCTCTTCTTGGCAGTGGCTTTTTGGCTTGCCTGGAGGGAATTTGCCCTGAGCTCCGTTACGAGCGGGGCAAATAAAGATACCCGTGTTTTTTGTGTTGTTCACTTTTGTGCACTCACGTTTTTGCACCGGGTGTTATAGGAACAGGATAACTGTGTGCTTGACACACACACCGAGGGCGCTAAAAAAACAAAAAGGATGTAACAAATCTCTGCCTCCTGGGAAACACAGCTATTGCACCCTGAATTGTTGGGACCACAAGACGCCGGGACACTTTCCCATTGATTTTCTTATAGTCTGAAAAACACGGTAGTTGTGAAACGCGTGGAGAATACAAGATTACAAAGGCTTTCCTGTTTATTTACTGTACTGAATGTATTTCATGGACAACACATGAATACAATGTGTATACTTTACCTTTTATCACAAAGTGTGTGATCATATGACTTTCTGCCTTTAAAGTCCCAGTTTGTCACTTGAGCTTTATATTATATATTATATATATATAGCTTTATAAGTGACGGTGTGCAAACAATTTTGTCCAGCAGTCAGGGACCAGCAAAGCCCCGCAGTGTGTACATGAGATGCCAGAATAGTGTATTAGTATAAAGTATATACGATCTTCATTTACAAGTAGAGATGGTCGAATAATTTTGTAAATTTTTAGTTAATTGCTAAGCCCCTGAACATGGTATCATCACCAAATTTACTGGAGATGTAGAGAAGGGTAAGGGGGGGACTGGAGATGTAGAGAAGGGTAAGGGGGG
>JAHGUE010000041.1:14044-26209 GCA_036250615.1 Ptychadena robeensis | reverse complement strand
CCCCCAACCCTTCTCTATATCTCCAGCAAGTTTGGTGATGATACCATGCTCAGGGGCTTTCCAATTAAGTCGGAACCGGCGAAATGGTCGAATTTTTGAAAAAAAATTCGACCATTTCTAATCCTGACCAGTAAATATTGTTCTTATGTATCTAACACCGCGGCAGACCAGCGATACGTGCGATGTGGCGTGCGGAGATTACAAATATTAGGATCATGTAGTTTAAAAGCTTAGGAGTGAGTAAAGATGGCTGCATGATGCAGCAAAAGTCGTCCAAGAAGCTTAGGAGTGAGTAAAATGGGAGTTATTATCCGGCTCAGCTGAGGACTACTCATCATTATACTCACGCATGTAACGAGCTGCATCTAAATCCAGGCTCCTACCCCAAACCCAACACTCTCCTGACACGTAGTACACCAGCGTCTATGAGCATTACCTAGCGAGGCCTGTCAGCTCGGACAATCAGGAACAACGTACAATTTCATATTTAGTTCATGGAATCTGCTATGAACCAATGCAAAACCCTTTTATACAGCGGCTGAACAGAACCGGCGCTATGGGCGGGCCATGGGGGGGCCAGGCCTACCCAGTCCGGTCAGTGCGCCCCCCTCGATTGGGGCCCCCTACCTACACTAAATTACGTGTAAAACTGGGTGTAGAAGGTTAGATTTGTGGCGGACTTCGCAGCAGGTTGATCGCCGTACGTCCCTGTGGTGATCGATCTCCCGCAAAATCGGCTGCAAATCTAACGCACCCATAATTCAGCCCATTAATCGATCAGCCACAGAATGTTTCTGGCCGACCAGTTTCCCCCTAGTTAATGCCGGAACACAAAGGGTGCACGGACGATTCTTGGGACGACCGGCCGTGCGTGATTACATCATCATGCGTGGTCGATCTGCCTCCGCGTTGACACTTACCTGTTATAAATACAGGAAGTGACACTTTGTGACGTCACTTCCGGGGTCGCAAATAGAAAAAGGTTGAGAACTTCTGACCAATGTCAGTGGTTCTCAACCTTTTTCTATTTGCGACCCCGGAAGTGACGTCACAAAGTGTCACTTCCTCATTATTTGACTTTTACAACAGTCTTGTGACTTTTGCTGGATCATGAAGCCATCTTTGTTGCGGTGTCATGAGGCACAGCAAGCTTAGTTATCACTCCCCTGTGCAGTAAAGTTGGCCATACACGGGTTACTCGTTTTGTTCGATCGACTTAAACCGATTCATTTTTGAGTGGATCAAACGAAAAATCGATTCCTGCCAAAAGTTATCAAGCAAAAACTCTTGTTTTCTAGGTATTTCGAACGACCTCCATAGTGCGATCGTGTTGAAATGGATCACACTGTGTGGTAGTACAATCCATCGATGTCAGACTGCAGCACGGTCATAAAATCGTACATCAGGATCGAATCTAAAGGTGTCATACACAGGATTTTTAGCCAATCAACCACCGTGCGTGTGCGTGATCGCCCGGCTGAAAATCTGGGCAGATTGACCACAATCCTCCCGCATGTCAGATCTCAAGGTGGTCACACATGTCGGTAAATTCCTGACCGATTCCATTACTTTGGGAAATCCTCTAGGTGACCGCCATCACGCTGCAGTCGGTCCCTCATCTATCAAGGGAGGATCTGTCCGTGTACCTTAGGCTTTGTTTCCATTGCGTTGGGACCCCTACGCTTAGCATACACGATTAGCGGGAGGTCCCAACGTAGCAGATAGACTTACCTGCTCGGCGGACGGGTCTGTCTTCATTGCGCTGAGCCGATCCGCCGCTGTCAGGCTGAACGTAGTCGAGTACATTCAGCCTTTACACTGGTGGATGTGTAAACAGACCATCCGCCGGCAGGCTGAGTCTGTGGGATACGTCGAGACCTCAGCTAAGCGTATATGCTCCGCGTAGGGGTCCCGACGTATAATGGAAACAAGCCCTTACAATCGATCGTGCAAAGGTCAACCCGTCTATAGCTAGCTTAACACTGATATCTGTTTAATTCAGTGACATCAACACGCTGCGCTCCAGCTTTGTCGAATGAACATAAAATCGATGTGCAGCACTTCAGCGCAGTTGATCCCATTGGATACCTTGGATAGGGACCCTCAGCCCCCATTCAATGTAACGATGATCGGACAGGGTTTCCCAACATGTTGGTTCCCTGTTCGTTCGGGCTTTGATTGACCGCACTCAAAGAAAGGCTGGATGCAATCGATTCGTGCTCAATCGATCACCGTGAACATGTACGGTAATCGATTAAGCTCAAATCGATGAAAAAATTGAGGTGTATGCCCAAAGTAAGAGTAATGTATAACTTGTCAAATGGGTTCAGCTTTGGGAAAAGCAAATTTAAAGTATATTTATGGTAAAAGACTGAAGATATTATAGTTTTATGTTTATTCCAATAACAGTCTCATATGAACTGGCAAAGCATTTGACTGTATTTACATAAACGCTTGCACATGACAGGAATCGTGTATCTTCAGATGGGTCAGCACTCCTCGTGTTTTGCTGAAGAACCATCACTGTCTATAGATTTATTATCGATTAGATGCTGAGCCCTGTCACAGCTCCCATCTCCATCCACAGACACAGTTACCTCAGAAGCACTACCCTCAGACGGGAGCGGCGCTAGGACTCCTCTACCCACAATGCAGTGCGAGGGCGGGAAGCGGGAGCTGTGAGGAGAGAAAAGAAGGCGCATAGGAAGAGGAGGAGGCGGCGGAACAAGATGGCGGCCGTGTGCAGACAGGCCTGAGGTAATTGTGCGGGACTCGTCGTGAGTTTACACGCATGAATGAGAATGGCGAGGTCCTATCTTTACAATGAGAGAGAAGGACGCTGAGCTGCCGCTTATCCTGACAGGGAATGGAAAGCTGTACGGAGGATGGGGCTGAGGGGAATTCTGCGCACTCTCGGTGTACCGTTACACACGGCGCGGGGGGCTGAGGCAGGACGGAGAATGGAGGGCTGGGGATTGGTGTCTGTAGATGAGGTGTACCCATTTTATAGAGGAAGCACCTCACGGTGTAATACGTGTGTCTCTATGTATAATCAATCACGGCCATTGTTCTGAATCATTCTTCTCTCAGTGACTATACCAGTGGTTCCCGAACTTTCCTTGCAGGGCCCCCTTTTCTATTTAGGAACATTGTCAAGCAGCTTAAGAATGACCACTGCCTAAGGGCTTGTCCCAACAGTCAAAGCGGGGCGAGGCAGACCTGCCAGTGGCTGTCAAAGATCACAAGCGGCCGCGTTTCAAATTGCGGCCGCCACGCACGTGGGGACAGCCCCATTGGAAACCATGGAGGGAGCCGCCTATGGCTAAGAACGGTGCCGATCGCAAAAATTTGCCAGCGGGGACGACCCCGTTCAATCTCCAATACTTTGCATGGAGACACTTCATGGAAAGTATTAAAACAGCTGCGGCTCCTGCCTCCTCCACAGCTGTCAGTGTGAAGGGACCGGAGACCGCACTCCTCACTTGGAAGCTTGGAAGACATTATGGGCCCAAATCTGGTCCCCCGTTATTGCGCAGCCTTGCGTTCGTCGTCCCCCTCCTTGGAGGGGGGTGGATGTGGGACCTCCATGGCCCTCGGGTGTCTCACCACAGCATATGGTAGCCTCGGCCTTGTCCCTAAAGCATTCACACCACATGTATTATATCTGAGTATATAGACATTTACCTTCAGTGGATGAAATATTCTTTCTTACTTTCACTCAACTAACCTGTGACTTCTTCTGATCTCTCATTATGTAGTATTGGGTAACACAGAAATTCTCCTGATGAAGCCTAACGGCGAAACGTGTCGAGAAGTTGTTACCCTATTGTTTGTACCCATATGGTTTCTACATGTGTCCATCATGAGGTTGAACTTTCATAATATTGAAACTTATTGTTATCATGATTGTACAATATGCTCATTGAATTATGTACCCACTGTTATGTCTCTGTCTATGGCATGTTTGCCAAACTGACCATCTGGTCTCTTCTCTAAATAAACATGTCTTTAATCTTCACTTCTAACCTATCATGTTTTGACTCTGTGCCGCCATAGTCCCCTTGGAGCCTCTAGTCTCCATACTGGGAAACGTGGGCCCCCATGTTGTTCAACATGCGGACCTAAATATCCCTAAAACCCTTCCAATAGTATTTTTGGGATGAGGCACTAACTTTTACCTGAGGGAACTAGATTCATTACTTTAACATATTTCTACGGCAGTCGTTGTCACGGCAGTCATGCTGATGCTTCCGGGTCCGCCCCCGATCGCGTCACCGGTGACGCGAAGGGGGCGGGGGTAGTCGGCGCCATATACCTCCGTCTAACTGGAGGGGCGTCGCTTTCTTTAAACGTAAGTCCGGCGTCTCCAGTGACGCCGGAGTTATGTTTACCTCCTCCAGCTGAGCAGGCAATCGCGGCGGAGCATATTGTGCTCCGCCGTGATTGCCCGTGGCACGGTTATGAAAAAACACTCAGGAGGTTAATGTTCCAGTGGAAAATCGAGGCGGTGAAAGTTCCCTAACCCAGAAGAAGAGGGATTGAAGAGGTCCGTGTTGGGTGGCTAGCCTGGGGATGATGGTTTAGTAAGTATCCTTGGGTATGTGTCAATGGCCTCTAACCTCCTGGCCACTTCGCCTTGTGGTTTTCTGCCTTCCGGGAGGTCCTGGACCCAAGGTGTGCTGAAAAAGCACCCCTCATACAACATGGAGGTCAATGGTGTCGCCTGCCCCGCCGGCATCATATCTGACGTCATTGGGGAGGACAAGAAATCATTTGCGTGGATGCATAGAATTGCCGGGAGAATACGGCAGGCTCGTGAGTTTAATCTCACAGCATTTCTAAAGAGCTGCCCCGTGGCCCCGTGTCATTGGTGCCACTGAAGGGGCGGTGCCATAGACCCCCATGTCAATGGAGGGGGCGTCGCTTTTCTTCCCACACCGGTGTGTAGAGGGCCGGGGAGAGAGGCGGCAGCAGCAGATCGTTCGAAACGTCTTTGGCCACTTCCAGCATTAGACTTTTTTCCCACTTTTTTTTTTGTGCCCAACAATTGATCTAAAGAATTAGACATGTCTGTAAATCTTACAGACCAGCACCCCTATCCAAAGGCCGATTCTCTGCACTACCAGCCGTGCGTGATGATGTCGTTCTGATGTCATCACGCACAGTCGTTCTGCAGCAGAATTGGGGAGGTAAACGACAAGTCTATGTCCAGCTTATGTAACGTAGCGTCCTTTTCTGCTGCAGTCCGCTTCCACCGCTGGGGTGTCTCCGTGCGTCCTCCAGTAGTTTCACAGACGGCAATAAACCACATTTAAGGTGCTTTTGTTTTTTTCTGAAATATGCGCTGCACCTGTTTTATTTGACATTTTGTGCAAGAAACCGCTTTTCTCACAAATGAAGTATTTTAATGACATACTAGCTGACGGAACTTCTGGCCACCGAATAACTTGTGACATTCCGAGGCCGCGGTTCTGCCCTCTAATTATATATTTTGCTCAGCCAAGCAGGTGAATGTGACCTTGATTTGTACACAGCTCTGTGTTTGAAGTGTGAGATAGGATCGGTAGGAGGCTTCCTACATTTACTAGAATTGTCCTGGATTACAGCGGAGGGCGTCACCCCTTTCATAGGTGATGTCCTGCCCGGGTGCTTCATGCTGTTTGTCTTGTAGAAATCCTACACGGTAAATAGCAACCTGGCATAATGGCAAGGATCAGTCCGATGGCGCTTGCCAGTTTCTCCCCAATCTATTTACTTTTTGTTTTTATAAACCCAGGTTAGTTGTTGGCAGGGGTGAGGCGTATGACATTGGTTCCAGGTATTCATGTGTATTTTCAATAGCTTTTATAGAAGGAGCACAAGGCGTGATGTTTTTCTGTTTACTTTTTGATTTATTGAGTTGATCTTTTCTCTCGACAATCGCCGGCTTGTTAATGTAAGATTTTACTAGCAGACACTTGTGAGAAAAGTATGAAGAAACAATATCTGAACTGTAAGGCTAGGTTTTCACGGCGTTATGAGCTCCATCTGCTCCCCCTGCGTTAAACGCATTCCTTGATCGGGCTGATGGCGTAGTCCAGTGATGGGCAACTGAGTTGATATGGAGGGCCACAAGTGCGGCCCTCAGCATCACTAAAGGGCCGCACATAACATTTTCAATTAATACTGACTTGTAGAAGCATTTTTAATTAAAAAAATCTCGTCAAAGCCTTTTATTATATCTATAGGGGGGTCAGTTCCCTTGCCCTATGCATTAACAGTTAGGTTTCGGGGGCCGCAAGTGGAGGACTTGGGGGTGCCACTGAAGAACACCCAACACCAGGTTGGGCATCTGGGGTGTAGCCCATCCATATTTCTTTCCTACCACACCATGACGTTGAGCCAGTCCGCTGGACAAAAGGTCAATGTAATGCACACGATGGACTGGCTCAACGCCGTGGGAACAGCCCTTTCACCCTCTACACGCTGCAATATTTTTTGCTGGTATTGTACGTGCCAATGGGAATGCTACAGCGTCTGTTAATCATGTCTGTTACAGTCGAAAACCCTAAACTTTGCTTGTGCCTCCCTTACCAAGTCTGCAAATTGAATGCTTAAACTTTAAATTGGCCCTTAAATCGTCCACCAAATCAATCGAATTTGGAACAGACATGTCCGTAATGTTTAGGACGATCTGCTTTTTCCCCATCCAAACTAATGGCCGGCACACAAAGGGTGCCCGGCCGACTGAAGGGGCCCCATAATGCACCGGGGTGCTAACGGGATGACGTCATCACGTTAGCATCCCGGAACAAATCGGGACTAGTCTGCTACACACATCGGCGTGTGTATGATGGCGTCTTCATTGCAGCTTATGGCCGGCACACAAAGGGTGCCCGGCCGACTGAAGGGGCCCCATAATGCAACGGGGTGCAGACGTGATGACGTCATCATGTTTGCACTCTGGTGCATATTGGAGTAGGTCTGTCTGACCTACTCAGCATGTGTATGCCTAGCATAAGGGAGTCCCCATACACCATAGAGATTTCTCTGTCAGATTTCCTTTAGATCTTTTGTTTTACCAAATAATATGAGGGACTTTCTAAACCACCAAGTCTACCTGTGTTCAATGGCAGAGGACCCAGCACTACATAGTTTTGGTAGATCTAAAGGTGTATGGCCAGCTTAAGTGCACGACTGGCTGAGAATCGACAGCTAATCAAAATCTCTGAGGGGGGCTGTAGATCTACTAGCTGAATAAATGTGTTCAGGTACTTTGTGCTGTAAAATATATATTGATCTATTTAGGAATTCCAAATTGCGTTCGTTGTGTCTCCTTTATTTGAGTTGGGCTCAACCATTCCACTACCTGCATTCTTGAGTGTAACTCTTGCGTTTAAAAGAATTGGTGGTATCGTGATTTCAACTTGTTGCGATCAAAGATAATGATGATGGAAAAATGATAAAGTCTTTTATTTTGCAGCATTCCTGGGTCCATCACTTTTGACTGAGAGAAGCTTACAGATCTGGCCTGTTCCTGAGTTCACATACCGTACTCGCAGGGTAAGTGTCTGTGCTTATTGCAAATTGTATGTCGGCCCAATTGGTACAACAGCTGGCCATAGACGTCTCAATTTTCCATGTGATTTCTGAGAGATCGCAGTGATCGTTCACAAACCGATGCATGCATAAAGTGTGCAATCAACTGAAATTGTGAAAAATCGTGCCGGTATCGGACTGGTCTATAATTTTAGTCGATCGGAAATCAAGGGACGTTATTGGAGACATGCGATCGTTCCTAAGAATTGACCCAGCAGGTCTCATGCCACTTCCATCATTTTCTATCACGTTTTTTGTGTAGTTGATCTTTAGTTACGTCACCAATCAATCGGTGATCAACCAGATCCCGAAACTGGTGGACTTTGCGATCAATGTAGGACCAGGGTGGATTTGATTTAAATCACTAGTCAGTAAGGCTCGATTTAAATCAAACTGATTTTAAATCAATCATTCTTGCTAGTGTAACTTTAAAATGCTAGTAGAAGATTTTTAGAATAACAACTTTTCATATTAGTTTTTATCCCCAGTTTAGGGTAATCATTCATATTTGGCAAACTTTTCTGTTGTACTGTACTGTTGTAATCTTACAGAAATAGGTTGAGGGTTTAGGGGCCACTCAATATGTCAAAGCAATACATGTTCCCCTCGCCCTTGTCTATCCCAGGGGAAATGTGTGGTGATGGGTTTATGCCATCATCAACTTCTTCTGTCTGTTGTTTTTAGGATGTTGGCCACTTTACATCTGAGAGTGGAGTTTTATTGATTATAAAATCTTTTTTCATCAATTTCATCATGGAATAACCTTAGGATGGCAATAGATTTTCCTCAAAAAGCATTTTTTTTTTTTTTTTTAAATCATTGATTTTTATCCACCCTGTGTAGGACTGATCAATGGCTGAATCACGATCGTACAACAAATTGATCTCAAGGAAATCTTAATGTCTATGGCAAGCTAAAGGGTTGGTTTGTTGCTCTTGGCGCTGTTCTAAATTTACTACATGGCAAGAACATTCCTTTTCCAAGAAACTGTATATTTTTACAGAGGAGATTGAAGGATTGGTCTCACTTGTGGCATGGTTTTCATCCCCCTATGAATGCTGAACTAGGAGTGCTTAGTTAAATACGTAATCTTTATATATAAGTTGCTTTGAGAAACGGGGACAGTTTTTGCTTATTTTAATGCTTTTCCCCCTTCTTGGTAACCATAGCCTTATTTGTCATCATGGGTATTCTGCAGAATTGAAGCTTCTGTAGTGTTGTGTGTCGCTAGCCTTCATCTACAAAATTATAAATGTTAATTCATTAAAAAAAAGTTCTATTCTTTGACAGTAAAGATGCTTCTCCTATTCTCCTACTCCTCTCATAGGTCTCATTACCTCAGAAGTTTTACTTCAAGTATTTGTATATCTCACATGATCACAAAATACAAGGTTACCTTCTAGAGTTAAAAATACAAAACTTTTGAGCTTTAATTAAAAATAATTCTCACATCCTTTTTTTTTTTTCCCCCTGGATTCTCTTATGAATTTTTTTTTGCATACAGTATTTGTATGTGATTGTGCCAGTTCCCTGCGGTACTTAACCTCTGTTGGTGGCAAATTGCGTCAGTACCGTATGTGTAAGCCAAGTTCAGCCGGCTGTAAGTTAGTCATCATGTCTGTACTATATAATAGGCTTTGGGCATTGGGGACAAGTTTCAACAGAATTTGATACAGTTAACAAAGAGATTGTTGTTTCGACTTTGCCTAATTCATTGTTACGTTGTAGGTGATTGTAAGTAACTGAAGGTAATGCATATTACACTTGGCCCTTATTCCTAATTTCCCCCTGAGCTTCTTGAACACCACTTCTTTATTCCTCCATTATTGTGGGTTTTTCATGCTCTCCCCTTATGACTTCATGGAGACCCCCCCCCCCCCCCCCCCCCCCCCCCCCATCACTGGGTTTCTTTCTTGAAGGTCTTACATTTCCCACACAGTATTGGGGTACCTGTGACTTTCTCACCACTCTTAAAGGTTGCAGTGCCTGGGAACTGAACTGTTAGGCCATGTGCCCATAGTGCAGGCAATCGAGAAGCGGACCGGCACATTTACCGGGCAGTTTGCTTGCATCGCTGAGAGCGTACCCTATTGATGCAGCAGAGGAAAGCTGCAGAAAAACCGCCTCAGTCTTGGAGTCGCCTCCATTAATCTTCAATGAAGGTGCCTCTGGCAGCACCATGCAGTGCTTCTATAAAGATGCGGCAGCCCGTAGCTTCAAAACGGCACCAGGGGTGTGCCGCTCAGAATAGAAGAATTAAGCCTGCCATACACGCACCGATCGGTGGCAGATTTTGTCGCTGACTGACGGGCGTGCCACCGATCGAGGGTGCCCACATGGGGGGACAGATCCTTGTCTCACAGCTTGGCCGGTCAGAGAACGGACATGTCCGATATTCTCTGGTCAATGCCAGCTGATGCCGTTACTTTCAATGAAGACCGGCGTCTTCATTGAAGGTAATGGCCGGCACACAAAGGGACGTCATCACACTGCTTTCCAGAGCTGATCTTAGCAGCTCTGTCGGCCCCTGCTTGGCGCGGTGCGTGCCTTTTAGAATGGGAAGTGCCTTCTCTGCTTCCGCAGCGGGGAAAAAGCAGCAGTGGACACGAGTCCTAACTTTCTAATAATTGCATCCAGTTTCTAAATTCCAGCCTTGCCTTTACAGTTGTACTGTCTTGTACTGACATTTTCTGGATGACCCTACTTGTATTTCAACATTGCAGTGTTTACACCGCTAAAGGTTCATGAACCTTACAGACTGTTATGTAATTGACAGAGGAATAAATTATATATCGTGGTGTTGCATAATCTAGGTGATTTATGGTCTTTTCTCATAACCTCTTCATATACACCCCTTCAAGAGTTCACTAGGCTTACCCCAATTCTCTGCAACACTCACTTATCCCATTAGGATTGACGACACCTCCATAGACTGTTAGATTTGTGGCCAATTTTTGACGCAGATCGACAGTTATTTGCACTCGCGTCGATTTAAAAAACAAACTCTGTATGAGCTGGGCTCCCATGAACGCCGCATATCCCCGGAAAGCTGCAGCGATAGGGGGGGCACACAATAGACTTGTTAACGGAGGGTCGTCAGTCTCCTAGCCCAGAGCGTAGGGTGTAAATGTATTGCCCAAGTGTGTATATATATATATATATATATATATATATATACACACACACATATTATAGTTCGGATTGCCAGAAGGGTTAAAACTAGCCTATCATACGGTCACTGTTCTTTCTGCCTAGGCACACGCTGTGTTTCTGTAAATAGAATGTTGCAATCATGCTTAATTGAAAGCCAATGCAGTATATCAATTATGTTAACCAACTAAATTATATGGAAGGTGTGATGGCTGTAAATCATGCACATATACTGGAATCGCTTCTATTGCTTTCATAACACACCCTGTTTAGGGTAAACATTGAAAGTTTTTCATGCCAAACATACCAGGTACTGGCCTGTCATTGCAAAGTTGTGTTTAAAACTCCTGGCATTGAAAATATGCAAATTAAGGCAAAGCTATATCAAAGATGACATTCAATGTTTAACATTTATTTAAATTTTTTTAGTGTAAGCATCTAAAATATAAAAAAGAATAGTACCCTTTAACTATGGTGCATCAGATTGTTCAGAGAAGAAACTGCATAGGAAGGCAACGTGCTGAAATGTAGGCACCATGTGTATAGGCGAGAGCAGAGTGAGAACATACCGCCATAAGGGCTCGTTTCCACTACTGCGGAAGCCCGCGGATGAAACTGCGCCCATGTAGTTTAATGGGCTAGTCCCCTGCCGGGGTCAGCCGCAGCCTAAAAACTCAGTTGACCGCAGTCCACACTCTTCTGTGGCCGCCCACCATTGACCGCGACCATAGTGGTGAATGACCCCATGCGGTTCTTAGCGTGGGGCAATCGTGCGGCCAGCGGCTGCATTAATGGAAACAAGCCCTTACATATGGCGCAGGACATTGCAGTGACATCGGTAAAACAAGTTGGATATGGGAGCACGTGCAGTGTAAAGTGCCCTCAATATAAACCCTTTGTGTGTAACACATATACTGCATTTTGCATCATGAAATCGTTCCTCCTTTGTAGAAGTGATGGAGGTCAGAAAGGGGACCATTTCCCACCAGCAACCCTCTGCCTGCTGATTTAATGGTTACATAAACATACCATGCACCTTTCTATGAGGAGTCTTTGTTTTACTTTCAGATACACCCTCCTGAGATATGTAGTCTGTTCCATTTAGTCATAAAACTGTTAGCACAGGGTAACTTATGCGCCTTTTATATATTTATTGTACTTGGTGGGTCAAAGGAATTGTTGATGAAGCCACGCTTTTATCCATTGGTCATAGGGGTGTTTAGTTCTGCTTTAAAATACATTATAATGCTGAAAACACTATCGTATCGTGTCTATCGTAGAAGTAGTTTTGTGGCGTATGTCCGTTCTGGTCTGGGCGTTTTTACCTCATGCCTTCCCTGAAACCAAACATTGAGCTGACCTGAAACTTTTAAAACTCCTTTTCCCTAAGGCGTCTTTTCCAGGACGGCAAACCATGAGAGATAGGACTCCACCCCA
>JAHGUE010000040.1:15297-26663 GCA_036250615.1 Ptychadena robeensis | reverse complement strand
TACTTGCTGCAGGATGTAGAGAAGGGTTGGGTTGGTATAGACAAAGAAGATATAATAGAGTGTCTTCTAACATCAAAGATGTTTTGGATGAAATTAAGATTCAACAATCAAGTGCAAATTCGAAAAATCGGTAATTGTCGACTTAAAGTTTTGAACTTAATTATGCAAAAACTCATGTGTTAGTGGCAAACACTTTATTTTTCAATATGTTCCCAGGCAATCCCGGCTCTACATATCTTCCAAGCATGGTCCACCCCAACACCTCTCTACAGGGCTCCAGCTAATTGGCCCCCAGAGTAGCAACACTTTACATCTCCAAGCATATGTGCCCCCCAACCCTTCTCTTAGCATCTGTCCAGAGAGTGTACCCCGCTAACCCTTTCTCTACACTCTGCGCGTGCAAGGTCCCACCCCAAAACGCTGTCCTCTAACATACCAGCAATGTCCCCCAAACCCATCTTGATAACCAACTCCAGCAATGTGTAGCCCCCTAACCCTTCGCCTACCACCTCCGAGCAGCAAAGAGGTACCCCACACAAATCCCTTCTATACTATGCTCGAGCAATGTCCCCGAGCACAACTACCTTCTTCTACGCAATCTCCAGCGAATGTCCTCCACCCCCGCTGACTGTGCTACAATCACCACGCATGAATTGTTGCTGCCATAGGTGAACCCTGCTCTAATCTCTCAGCAACGTCCACCCCACACCATTTCTACAGTCTACAGCAAATTGGGCCTCCCACCCATAACCGTCGTCTTACATCTTCCAAGCAGTGTGCCGAACGAACCCACTTCTATGAGTCTACTATCTTCTCATTGTCAATTGGTCCCCCAACCCTTCTGTCTCATTCTCTTCCTAGGCTAAGGTTCTCCCCCACGATACCCTTCGGCTACAGTATCAGCACTGGTTCCCCCCGACTTTTGTCTACGATCTCGAAGCTGATGTGCCCCCCACACCCCGGTCTGGTAGCATTCTCAAGACTAAAATTTGTTCCTCCCCGTCATACACCTTCTCTGACAGTTCTCATGAGTCACATTCTTTAAGGTTTTGTCCTTCCGCCCTCCTTGCCCTCTCTACGATTGGCTCCAGCACAATGTCCCCCTAACCCTCTCTGTCTATCAGTTTCTCGTAGCAATTGGTCTCCTCACAACCCTCTCTGGACATCTCCAGCATATGTTCCCCCCAAGACCCTGTTCTCCTCGTAAAGAATAGTCCTAGCTAATGTTCCAACACCCCAAACATTTCTCTACATAACCCGGGCATATGTGTTTCCACCCCCAAACTCGTTTCTACATTCAATGGCCAGCATATGGTCCCCCAACCCTTCACTGACACATCGTTGTCTGCAGATTTGACCAATTGTAGGCGCCCCGAACCCTTCTCTGTACTACTATATTACGCAACTACCGGTGTCACCCACCCAAACCAAGTTGCGTCTACTGCTCTCCAGCAAGATTGTCCCCCCAACTTCGTTAGTCTGCTGCGTACATCCTCCCACACAGAACACGCAATTGATGCCCACCCAATCACCTTGCTCTTACATCGCCTTAGCAGGGCATGTTCCCTTTTGCCTCATGTCTCCAACCAGCTGCTGCTTTCATCTATCCAGCGGAATGCTTTCCCCAGAGAGACAGTTACGGGTGACGTACATCCGGGGCAATCTAGAATTTGTCCCCCGGCAAGGGCATTCTCTACATTTTCACGAGTCCAGAAGCTTTTGGAAGGGTGTGCCCCCAATTCACTTTTTCCTTTTCTATACATCGTCTGAGCAAGGGTGACAATCCCGAACCCTCTACTACATCTCAGCTAACTTGTGTACCCTTCCTCAAATTATTCGTCACTTCTCTACAGTTCGACTCTATGCAAGTTTCTTAGGGGTTGGATGATTGATATCCATTTTCAGGGGCTGTTGTCAAGATGTCTACATCTTAGTGACAGAAGTTAGCGCGTGATTCACGATAAAAAAAAGTTTGTAGAGTCCATCTACTAGCGGTATTTATTATCAACAGACCCTTGCCTTCTAACAAGAACCTCCCGCTATCAACACTCAGAACCCGCGCTCTAAAGAAACCTATTGCTTTCTGACACCAAGAACCTCCGCTCTACAAGACCCCTGACGCTCTAAGACTAGTTTGTATGACCCTCCACTCTAACAAGAATCCTCGCCTCTTGACTGCTTTGGGTTCTAGATCAAGAAGCCTCGATCAGTTAAGGACCTCACGCTGATGTACAAGAACCTTGCCACTATAACAAAGAACTCGCCTCAAACAAAGATAGCACTCGGCTATAACAGAGATACCTGTCATTTGAACAAATAACCTTGCATCCTAATCATAGACCCTCGGCTTAACAAATAGACCACTCGCTCTGACAATGATCGCCTCAACCTAACTAAGCAATCATCGCTCTGACAAGGACCATCCTCTCTGCACGGTAAACCAGACCCACAACTCTACTCAGAAGACCCCTGTTTCTTAACAAGAACCGTTTCCACTCTAAAGAGCAGAACACTTCGCTTAACTAAGTAAAACGCGCCTGCTAACACGAACATCGCATCTGACAAGAAGTCCCTCGCTCTAACTAGAGCTTAGCCTCGCATCCTACCAACGACCCCTGGCTCTGTACACAGGAGCACATCCTTCGCCTCTAAAATGAACGCTCAGCTCTAGACAAGAATCGTCCACTGTTTATCACACAAGAAAAACACACTCGCCGTCTAACACAACACGAAACCTCGAGCTCGTACAAGAACCTCGTCTGCTACCAAAGGACCCTGGCTCCACGACCAAGACCCTCGCTCTAAAACAAGAACCTCGCGCTAAACTAACGTCAGAACCTTGCTATAACAAGACCCTCGCTGTAACTATAGAAACCCGATCTAACAGAGTAACCCGCTCTAACAAGAACCTCGCGCTGCGTGGCTGAGATGTGCCCACGCAGAGTCGATACTAGCTGGCGTCTTCTTTAACAAACATGGTGGACGCCCGTGTGTAGCCGAGGCTTAGGGACATATCTAGTGTCCTCCTTTGAGTTGCGTGATGTGTGGGCACTAGGGTTCGTGCGACCGCCATACATTAACCCCGTACCGTGTGTCCCGTGTGAGTCCTTTTGATAACTTACTTATAGATGTCCCCACGCACGGCAACTAAACATAGTACATCCCTATGTTGCTAAGAGAAACTTTTTTGGTGTCAAAATTAGAGCACCCCGAGTCCCCGTCTCTTAGCACTGTCGTCCTAGGGTCTATGGGTGTTGGTGATAGGATACACAGGGTATGACGAAGGTCTACTATACCCACTTGATATACCAGTTTACAATTAGCAGTTCAAAAACTGTCACGAACGCCATCTCTAGATCTTTAATGTAGTGACTGTGAGACTGGTCGGCCATTAGTGGCGATGCTTACACACCTCTCCTGTCTAAGGGCCCGGTGCGCTAACAGTAGAGAAGTTGTGTGTGACCAAGGCCCCGTTGACCAGCAAGAAGATAGCCCTATCTGATCTATTTCCACCGGCTCAGTAGAATCAGTAAAATCCAACCGTGGGACGATCCTTTGCTCTGAGAGATATCCGCGGTACAAGGAAGTGGGTCTGTATAGTGGAAATGTGGAATCTGGATCTGAGAAAACTGTGTAGGTAGTGAAGTCTCTAGTGACTGTCTACTGTTCGTGGGTTAATATGAAGTAGGAGATGGTCGAATTTTCTTTCAGGTTGAAATTCTCAACACACACACATGTCGAACGGTTGGTCGATGTTAATGCAAAAGCCCCCTGGAAACATGGCGGGCTTTTCACTTCACTCAAAGCTTGTCGGAGATGTGTCGAGAACGTTGTATGGGGGTGACTAAGTCCAAAAAGCAAAAGATTAGAAGTATGTGTCTGCTACACGCACTAAAATAGGTTTTGTTCACATAATATAGGTTTTGGGAATTAGTCAAGTAACGAAATGTTCACGAAAAATCGGAATTCGACTATTAACTTTGACTTAATTTATGACACACACAACAATCCAATGTGGCTCTAGACGCCAAAGAATTTTTTTGTTCAAATGTGATCCTCGCAAACCTTCGGCGGTAGAACTGCCAGCAAATTTGAGTCGACTCCACCAGCTTCATTCTTGATGCATCTTACGAGCTGAAGGGGCTGTCACCTCCACAAACTCCTGCGTATTATTCATCTCCAGCAAGTCCCCAACCCTTCTCATACATCTCCAGCAATGTACCCCTAACCTTCTCTACATCTCCGCAAGGGTCCCCAACCCTTCTCTACATCTCCATTGCAATTGTCCCCCCAACCGTTTCTCTACATGCTCCAGCAATGTCCCCCCACCCTTCTCTACATCTCCAGGCAATGTCCCCCCACCCTTTCTCTACATCTCCAGCAAGTCCCCCACCCTTCTCTACATTCCAGCCTGTCCCCCAACCCTTCTCTACATCTCCAGCAATGTCCCCCCCCCCCCAACCCTCTCACATCTCCAGCAAGTCCCCCGCACCCTCTCTACATCTCCAGCAATGTCCCCAACCCTTCTCTAAATCTCCAGCTAGATGTCCCCCAACCTCTCTTCTAATCCCAGGCAATGGCTCCAACCCTTCTCTACTCTCCAGCAATTTTGTTGAGTGGCAGCATACCAGTCAGGGGCTTTGCAATAGCAGACAAAGGTATTCAAGGAGAAAGAACGTTGTTGTAACCATCTCTAGTTTCTGAACAAGGAACCAGGTTCCAGATTGCCGACAGTGATATCACTGATGTCAAAGTGTCGGTTTTTCTGATTCAAATCCCCTCGTAACAGTCGACTTTCTTAAAGTTTGATCCATGTCGTTCGCGGACGGATTACGTCGATGTTCGCCATCACTAACAAGACAATGACTGTTGACGTGACTCGGATACCTTGCTACAATACATTTTTAACATTACGAGGAAGCTCCGCCTTTTTAAATATCCTGCTGCACGTAAGCCCAATAATAATCCCTCCAGAGAATTGTCAAAGAGATGCTCGATATATATTCAACCTTGCTAGATTTTCAGAGCTGATTGTAAAGCGCCCCTGAACATAGATCATCACCAACCAAACTGCTGGGGATGGATATAATATAGGTTGGGGGGAAACATTTGACAGAACAAAAGTATGTCCTAACGCAAATAGTTTTGAATAAATTAAGTCAAAGCTAAAGTCAATTATTTTCCGAATTTTCGGAACATTGTGACTGGTTGAAACTTGTAATTTGTTGCAAAAACTATTGTGTTAGAGACATACTTTTTTCTTTCAAATGTCCCGCCACCCCTTCTCTACATTTCAAGCCAAGTTTGAGTGATGAACCAGTGTTCAGGGACTTTGCAATTAACTCGAAACTCGTCGAATATTGAAAAATATTTGATCAACCCTACGTCAATCAGCATTTCGGTTTGCTCTTACCGCTAGAGTAGAATACTACGGCGGTTCACGACGGAGCCCATATTAACGAACGACTCGCCAATCACCCACTGAGCGCTGTCGCGAGCCAGCATTCAGGCCCGCTGTTCTCTACCGCATAATTTGCCGATAATACGCCCATATCCCGATCGCTGCCTTCGCCCACAGCTGTGGCCGCATGCAGAAACTCACAAATTTATGTGTATTCGCTAATCTCACTTGTGACGAAGCCGAAAAAAAAATGAAGACAATTCCGAAAATAGTTTTCTATCGCTTCCTGGCGTCCCGTTTGCCGAGACGGATATGACAAGATGTATTATATACATGACGCGTCCGTCCTCGCCGTGTCAGACGAATCACGGACGATTGCGGGGCGCGTGGGCCGTGAGATTTCCGATGAAACAGTTTATTATTTTACAAATGTTTCATCTTGTTTGAGGAACATACCTTAGTCCTCTAATTAGTATTTTTAATGATCTGCGGGCCGTATATCCACAGACAGTCTCTCGTTATTGAGAGGAAGGGAGGAGAAAAAGAGAAGTGTTGGAGGGGAGGAAGTAATGGCTGAAGGAGTGAAGCGAGGAAGAGGGAAGGGGAAGGCCAAGACTTCTACAGAGTACTGGATCATTCGGAGATTTTTGTTCCATCGTCCTATCAATTCTAGCCGACTTACACATGGAATTTTCCTTTGTATTTGCTTTTTACTTTCCTCCACATTCTAGTGTTGATTCAGTTGTCATCCAACATGCGAGTGATGGACCCACACTGTGCTGCGGAGTCTCTACCCTCCTCTAAGGGAGTTGTCTAAATGAGACCCACTCGTTCTGCAAACAAACCCTGATAGGTGGGGAGAGACTTACAGAGAAAAAATATAGGTCTCTCTCCCAAGTGGTGGCCAACATCCCAAAATTATATCAAAAGAGAGTCCAGTCCCTTTCCTCTATGCCCCAGTGTCTTATGTCTCTGCCCCTAAGGTGCGTGTATCTGTGTTCCGTGTTGCTTGTATTTCTGCCTTGAGTTCTGGGACTTGAACCCTTGTCTCCATGTATTAACTTTTCTGTGCCGACCCGGACTGCCTGACTCGTACCTTTGTCTTGCCAGCTTATTGATCCTTTGCCTGCCTGAGTGACGCTATTGCCTCATCCCTTGGTCCTGCGCTGTTGCCCTGTGTTACGACCTGGCTGCTGATACACTCAGTGTCTCTGGACCTCTCCGTTTGGTCCCCTGGACCATGCTTTGGCCTCGCGTGTGCCTACCCTCCCCAGGAGTAGAGTGGAGGAAAGGGGTCTGTTAACCTTGAGAAAGGATATCACCTACTTTAAGGGGGTCTTGTATGACTGTGATAGATAAGAGACTAGAGAATTCTGAACAACTACCCTGCACGTCGAGAAGATGTGTTGTACCTCTGTGAATTAACGAGGAGGCTAGGGGAATTTAGCGGCCAAGAAACGTGTTCTGTAGAAACAAGCAAGAACATAGGTAAGAATGATTGCAGAACATAAGTAATTAAAACAACTTCATTTTATCAATTGAAGACAAAGTCAAGAAACGAATCCAAGGATCATACTGGGCGCGATACAATCGTAGTAGATTCGATACACGGCCTTTGGTTTTTACGGGCATCAATTGGGACACATCTCTCCACCTTCCAGATGATGGCATATGAGAGGCCATACAATGTGGACCACAGAAAGTCCCCACCGACGTACGTTTACGTCCTTGAACAACTTCCGCAGGGGGTGAAGAGAGGGCCAGAGAAGTGATGCCATCAAAACGCAGAATCGCCAGCGTATTAATAGCAGACCCTGGCTATGGGTCTAGACCGAGGAACGGAGAGGACCCATCCACCTATAGACCGGACCACACACCCCGCGGGGGCCACCCATATATACAAGAGGTAACTGGAGTAAATTCAAGCAAATGGATGGTGTTGTGCGTCCAAAGATGGGTAAAGTACAGGTGAGTGAGAGCGTCCAAAGTGCACGTCATCACTGGTCAGCGTTCACTTTCTTGAGTCTTTGATGCATCACCATCTATGCCCTCTTCTTTCACCCCCGAAGAAGTTTGTTCAGGACGAAACGACGTCGGGGGTGACTTTCTTTGGTCAAGTATTGTGGATGGCCTCATGCCAGCATTTGGAAAGGTGGTAGAGATGTTCCAAGGGATCCCAGGCAGTGTATCGAATTACTAGCGATTGTATCAGCACACATATGATACCTTGGATGTGTATGGACTTTTTCAATTGATAAATGAATGTTTGTTTTATTACATGTTGAATCATGCGTACGCCTATGTTATTTGTAATTTCCTACGAACAGTTTTGGTGATCTAAAGTCCCCGCAGGTCTCGGTTACATTCGAGGCAAAAATCTTCTTGACTTGCATGGGTTGTTGTTTCAGATTCTCTGTTTGTTATATCCAGTCATACAAACCCCTTGTGTGGTGATAGACTTTCTCGGGGGTGGAACACCAAGTTCGCTCCTTCTGGAGGGGGGTAGGGGTAGGGGGGGTTGGAGGGCTGGTCCAGGGGGCACCAGCGGAGAGGTGCAGGGACACTGGGTATTCATGCAGGTGCCAGGTCGTACCAGGTAGGTCAGCAGCGCAGGACCAAGGGAGTTAGGCGATAGCGTCATCAGGCAGTGCAATTAGGATCAAGGTTCCATGGAAAGTGAGTAATTGGTTGCGCACACTTCAGCTAGTGGTGATGGACCAGTCTATATGATATTCAGTTGGCCAGAAATGGCCCTCAGTTGTGGTGTTGGGGCCTGAGCAAAGATGAGATAGTTAAATGGAGTCATGGTTGGTGTGGGTGGTGTTTTAAGGGTGTGGGGTGTTTGAGGTGGTGTCAGCTCTCAGAAAGGTGGATGGTGTATGTGTGTGGCGCGCCCTTGTAACGAGACAAATAGAGAGCAAGGGAAGAGGCGCACAACTAGTTAAATCATTTGTTGTACTAGGTTGTGCGCCTGCTGTTCTTATTAGGCAAGGTCAGGGCTGTGCAGCAGAGGTACGGGTCAGGCAGTTGGTGTGGTCGGTCACGATTGATTTTTGAGTGTGCATTCCGACAGACATAGGGTTGTTAAACGTATCAAAGTCACAGAGCTCAGGCAGGATCAGCAAACAGGAACCAGATGAGCATCGCATTGCTCTAGTGAGGAGATCATGGACCTGATGCATGGTGGAAGGGACTGGATCCCTTATATACAGGCAGACCGTGATTGGCCAGCAAGGACACATGACCAATCTTTTAAATCCCAGGAAGTGACACCTGCTGATACCCTATGAAGCGCTGCAAGGCAGCATGTAGACCAGGGCCCAGCACAACTGACATCATCGTTTAACACGGTGCCCAGGACTGCAGCGGTGAGTAGAGGGACAGCGGCGGATAGTAGCAGGCGTTACAACGCGCTTATTTAACACATTCTTCGGCCTATTTATGGCCTAGGCCAGTGGTGGCGAGTGAGGTGATATGGAGGGCCACAAGTGCGACCCTCGACATCACTAAGGGGCCGCACATACCATGTAGGAGCGCCAAAGTTCCATTAGTCCACAGAACACTATCCCAAATCTTTGGTGGTTTGTCCACATGACTTTGGCATACTGCAGTTGACTCTTCTTGCCTACTGTGAAGCATGGCGGGGGTCAATCATGCTTTGGGGCTGTTTTGCTTCTGCAGGTACAGGGAAGCTTCAGCGTGAGCAGTTGCAGCGCTCAAGCCTAAGAATGTGACTGAACTGGAGGCTTTTGCCCATGAAGAACGGGCGGAGATCCCCGTAGATCGCTGTAAGACACTTGAGGATGGGTTGGAGAACAGGTGAGTTCCTATGCCATAAGCATTAACAGGTTTTTAGGGCCACAAGTGGAGGACCAAAGGGGGGCCGCCAAACAACACCCAAAGGGCCGCAGGTTGAGCACTTGGGGCCTAAGGCCTAGATGACGACTCTACAGAGAATGATCTGGTCTTCTGAATAGAGAAGAAGATGAAGACGTTGCGAGGGTAGAGCTCGGATGTCTGTAGAGAAGATCCATGAAGAGTAACATGGAAACATTACTTGTCATTGATGACTCTGACAGGTGTGTGAAGTTAGCTAGAGATCTAGAGTTCCAGTCCAGATGATCAACTACACCGGTTACAGCTGCACTTCCTGCACATATAAGGCTTGATGGTGCATCGCTTCCCCGCCCATTGTGTATGACCCCTGCTTTGCACTTAGACAATTCTTCTGGTAACCCCTGTATACCGTGTCTGTTGGACTAATCCTCCATATATGACCCCTGCTGTGTACCTGGACTACGCTCGTGTTTACCCCTGACTCTGTACTCACTAGGGGTCCCTGGAGGGTTTCACTGGTCTCAGCTCTCAGGTGAGCTACTTAATTTGCATATGTAGGGTAGGCTTTTTGTGCCTTCTGTTCAATCAGGGGCTTGACTGTAGATGAAGACCGCAGCTGTGATTGGGGTATCTGAGCTGTAGACTGGTGATCCTTCAGAGACCCTCACAAGTGGCTCTCAGAACCCAAAGACTTACCTAAGCCCCCCATACACCTGTAGATTGTGACACGATGTTTTGGCCGACCGGCCGTGCGTGATGACGTCATCATGCATGGTCAATCCGGCAAAACATCGTGTCACAATCGGCCCGGGCACCCTTTGAGTGTCAGCGCTGTCTGTCGGGTCCGGAAGACCTGGCAGACAACATCTAGGGACGCCGGCTGTGAGAACAGTCAGCCTAGCATGAAGGGAGAGGGAAGGGAGCTGCTATCACCTCCCCACTTCCCCCCTCAGAAGCAGACAGCTGATTCCTCAGCCCGATGGATGTGAGATCCCTCGGAGCTGAGGAGACATACCCGTACTTTAGATGGGGACACTGTGTCCCTGTCTAAAAAATCAGACCGATCTAAGAATTACGGACATGTCTGTAATGGCTTAGATGGATTTTGCTGACGATTTAGGCTCTTTAACCTCCTGGGCGTTGCGTTAAAAAAAACACGCTATGGCAATTTCCTGCCCGCCCGGAGGTCCCGTTCATAACTGCGGCGTCACTGGAAACGCCGGACTTATGCTGAAAGAAAGCGACGCCCCTCCAGTTAGACGGAGGTCTATGGCGCCGCCTACCCCCACCCCGGTGACGCGATCGGGGGCGGACCCGGAAGCATACATGCTGATGCTCCCGAACGACGGACATGATGGATGAAACTCAGACTAAGTTAACTTTGGCCAAACACCCAGGAGGTTAACATCCTGAGCGTTTCGCCGTTGGCACGGTTTTTTCATAACCGTGCCACGGGCAATCGCAGCGGAGCACAATATGGAGACGCCGGACTTATGCTGAAAGAAAGCGACGCCCCTCCAGTTAGACGTAGGTCTATGGCGCCGCCTACCCCCGCCCCCTTCGCGTCACCGGTGATGCGATCGGGGGCGGACCCGGAAGCATCGACACACATGCTCCCGACCGCCACAGAAAGCCGGCGAGACCTACAGCGTGGCTCTAGTTAACTGGGGCTGAGTTTAATGATGCATGACTCGGGCTAGACGCTCAGAAGGTTAAGCTGAAGATCGGCACCCGTCTGATCACTGATCGGCCGAAAAATCTACACGTGTATGAGGGGCTTTATTAAGAGTCAAATTTTTCAAGCATCTTAACCATGAGCAGCAATTTACAGAGGAAGAGGGGGTGAGTCTCTGTCACATAATATATTCACTGCAGTTGAAGTTCCCTATCTCTTACCAGCATGCCTCAATGCATTACAGATATATACTTTGACGTGCTGGTGTACCTAATAACATGCCCAGTGAGTGTATATAAAGACTTTCACATTGAGTTAAGCCCCCCATACACCTTAAGATAAATCCATACAATCTCCATTAGATCTACCAACAACTGTGTAGTGCCGGGTCCCCCCTGATGGAATACGTAGTGATTGGAAGGTATATATCACTGCTATGTAGTGCCGGGTCCT
>JAHGUE010000040.1:2038-13313 GCA_036250615.1 Ptychadena robeensis | reverse complement strand
CCCCTAGAAATATTGGAAGTGCTCTCTTTATGGGGGGTGGGGGGGCAGTCGACAGAGCGCTCGCCCCGGGTGCCAGTCTCCCTAGGACCCTGCCTGTAGGTACAGAGGGGGGGAGGGGGTGAGGTCCCCTATCTGGTATCATACTCTGGGGACAGGTCCTCTTTAAGATGGAACATCTTATGCAGAAAGTTTAGAACTTACTTTTAATTATGAATCCATTGGACGGGAGCGCCTCATCCCAACCGCTAATTACAAACTTTACTCTGAAAGGTAAGAAGTGTTTCATTTCCAGCGATGTCGCCATAACGGGATTTCATCCTTGAAGAGTCGCCCCGTCGCCCGCCCATTACACAATCCACGGAGCTGATCATGTTTTTGAAGAGACTGACATTACAGGGAAATAAAAAGGTTCATTATGTCCGCGTAGCGGCGGATATTCAGGGACTGGAACCCGGGACAGGCCGCGGCCAGATTAAGTTTGACATTTGAATAAAATTATCCAATAAAAACAATTAGGACATTAACGTGAAACGATCGCGGCGATCTCCTTCTCTCATCATTGACCTTTCGGAGCCGCGGACTTCTCTTACTCAGGAAAGTCTCCTCCAGGGCCACCCGGGGAAAGAACAATTTAGGAAATGGAGAACGCATTCATTTGTCTCGCTGCAGCGGTCCCGTGTCTGCCCGCCGTTAGCTGTGAGATATCGCCGCGTTCCCTAATCAGAGGAGCGTCCCGAGCGGCGCGTTCCAGGAGGAAATCTCACCGCGTTACCAGACATCGATCTGCTCGCTGGTCACATGGGAGATCTGCCGCTGGAAGAGTGGATCTATCATTAGATATATATTCCGAGGCACGTGCCTGGAACTTGTCAGAGAGTAAATCTGGGCATAGATTTCTAAATAGATTTGAGCAGGACTTTTTTTCTCAGAGAAAAGGTGGTGGAATTCACCCCCCCTCCTCTGGCCACGCCCCTACCCACCCCTAGGACCGCCACTAAAACCACCCCTTCATGCCGGATATCCGCTCCATAAATAGCTCCCCATTGAGGGAACAGGGGCACGTGCACCTGCCAGCGCTGGCAGGCGGGCGCGCCCCTGCAACCCCGTGCAGATGCACTGCCTCCCCTGCCTAAGGACGGCTAGAACTCCAGTGAACGCTGAAGAGAAAGATCTCTCCAGCATGGACAGGGGAGGAGACGCCCCTCATAGGGTCACCACCCATAAACAATGGGAAGGCGCCGAGAGGGGAAGAGGGGAGGGACAAAATTGCCCGCCTGCGGCGCACCGGTAACCCTGCACTGGATGGCCAACACCTCCCCACTAAACAACACATGTACTGAGCACATCTGAGGATCCTAACACCCGCAGCCAGGCACTAGGCGTACGGGTGCCTTACTGGGGGGTGTTGCAGGAAGGAAGCAGGCGTCGGCGGAAGTGACGCAAAGAGGAGGCGGGATCTTCGCGTAAAGAAAAGTAGAGGGCGGATGTGACGATGCCCTCTTTGGAATGAAGACATCCCCACCCTCCCTTCCTGCTCTTTGGGGTTTAGAATTGGCTGGGTAGTTTGGGGGTTGAGGGGCTGGTTTTGTTGGGGTGAATGGGAGTTTACTTTAAATTGTTGATTGTATATTATGGTTATTTTATTTATTTGTTCTTTGTTCCTTGTCACAGCGGGGGGCGGGTCCCTGGCAGTGCCTAGGAATATATACGGTAATGTACTTTGGTGACGTGCTGGTGGATGTGGTTATCACTAGAGATGGTCGAATTTTTTTTCAAAAATTCGACCATTTCGCTGGTTTCGACTTAATTGCAAAGCCCCTGAGCATGGTATCATCACCAAACTTGCTGGAGATGTAGAGAAGGGTTGGGGGTATACTCCAAAAAAGAAAGTATGTCTCTAACACAAACAGTTTTTTTCAAAAATTAAGTTCAAAGTCAAGTAAAAAATTCGAAAATCTGAATTTCGACTTTAACTTTGAACTTAATTTATGCAAAAACTACATGTGCTAGAGCAAAACTAATTTTTGCAAATGTTCCTCCAACCCTTCACTACATCTCCAGCAAGTTTGGTGATGATACCATTTTCAGGGGCTTTGCAATAAGCTCACAAACTTTGCAAGTCGAAAAATTCGACCATCTCTAGTTATCACTGTATCCTATACAATGCGCTTTGGCACCCTCTGAAAGGGTTAACTTCTAGAGGTGATTTCCAGATGTGCTCTTTGAAGTAAACATAATTTACATTTGAATGCCCCCCATGTGACGTCATCACGTCACGGGGGGGGGGGGAGTGACATCGGAAGTGAAGAAGCCAGCTAAGAGGATCCACCTGGACAGCACAGAACAGTGAGTATGCGCTGCCGGGGATCTGATCTTCGCTGGACAGCTCCATCTTGTCCTCTGCAAGCGCTGGGCGAAATGGAGCCGTCAGAAGCGCTGAAGGGTTAAATCTGTTTAGGCTGCGGCCAAAATTAAATATCCACTTTTTTCTGATAACGTTGTCTTGTGTCTTTCTTTTATTAGCACTTTAAGCAAGGTAACCGAATAGACGGTCAACACTCCCGCAGTCATCTGGTGGTCACATGTCTCTGTAAATAGACCCAAACAAGGTTTCTATAACCCCCGGGGTGATGGCGCCGTAACTGACAGGAAGTTGCAGCATTTTCCAGCTGATATCTTCCCTGGGCATAAAGTTCCGTATAGAATCTGCCGCGCACATAACTCTGTGTTGCGGGGCACGTTGGACTCTTTGAGGGAAGTAATTGTTTTCCGTCAGTTGGCGGCCGCGTCGTCTCTCTCATGTACTTTTGTAGCGCCCTACCAGAGCAGATCACCGGTCCCTTTAAGGAAAAGACCCAGCAGCCCCCGCGGGCCCCAGG
Source organism: Ptychadena robeensis (assembly GCA_036250615.1). Taxonomy (NCBI): domain Eukaryota; kingdom Metazoa; phylum Chordata; class Amphibia; order Anura; family Ptychadenidae; genus Ptychadena; species Ptychadena robeensis. The sequence continues at coordinate 10,434 of JAHGUE010000040.1, read as the reverse complement.
GTACTTAGGTGCTATCCCGGAAGGGGGAAATCAGTCCCGAGGCACCTTTCCTGAGGTCGCCAGGAATACGGTCCTCCTCTATTGATACCGGCGTGCAGGCAGCCGGTGGACCAGGTAGCCTGCGCTTCGTGGACTAGACCCAGTTGCGGCTTGTCACCGGCCCCATACTCCACTCAAGTGGGTTGGCGAGGCCTTCCTCCTCCAGGTCTCGATTGGTGGAGCACGTGCGGCCCTTGGACTTATCCAGCCACCCAGGGCAACCGTCCGAAATCATGGGGCACAGCAAAAATTGTTGAGCAGATACACCCCGCCCTCCCCGTCTCCCCCCCCCCCCCCCCCCGCATGGTTTCCCCCCCCCCCCGGCCCAGCACATGTACCCAGTGGCAGTCCGGGAAGCCACAGTGAGCAAGGACTGGCCGATCGCGCCCCTATGTGCTGACCGCTGGGCCCCCTTAGCTGCCCCGGGCTCGGTCCCCCCCCTGACGGCGGCCCTGCAGCTACGCCCTTCTGGCAGAGGCGCCGCGTGCGTATTGGACCGGGCGACCCAGCAGCTCCTGTTGAGGCGAGTGGACTGAATCCAGCAGCCAAGACTACATTGCGGCGGGATCGGCGAAAAGCTGCTGCAAATGTTCGTGAGTTGTTTTGTTAAGTTATTAACCCCCTAGCGGTCGAGACGAGCTCTGTGCGTGGTCGCCGATCGGGGTCGCTCTCACCGCAGGGCGAGCTGGCGCGGGGGACCCTATGCCTCCCCGGAAAGCTGGCAGCGCATTGTCTCACCGCTGCGCCCTTTCCGGGGTTTCGCCACCGCCCCAATCACGTCACGGTGGCGCGGGAAGGGGGCAGGGGGGGGTGGTGGCGGCATAGACCCTCCATTGTTATGGAGGAGCGCGGGCTTTCCCACTCGCGCAGCCGGGTGTCAATTATGACACCGCTGCGTGAAGAGCCGCGGGAGGGAGAGACTGACGGCATGTACAAAGTACGGCAGTGCGGCTAGGGAGGTTAAGCCCCTTTTGAGCAGATTCCTTCGCCTCCGCCGCCTCTTGTTGTGTTGCATCCTGACCTTTAATCAGCTTTTAGTTTATTAATAACTCAGCAATTAGCAGTTGTGAGGAAGCCGGACGGCCGAGGAAGTCACATCGCTCGGAGAGAGACGCTAATTGATATTTTTTCAGCCGTGTCAGTAAAGTGGGATTTTGCTTCTATATCATCAGCTAATGATACCGCCAAACATGTCAAAGCGGCTTAAATCGGGGCGGTGATGCGCGAGGCGCCGTAATCCCCGCACGCTGGTCTTTGCGATGTAAGATATAACTACTTAGCATCATTAGTCATGCCAACCGGACGTTACTGCACCAATAAAACAACACATATGAGCTTCCCTAATGGGCGAACAACAACTTCAACCACAGCCAGGGCTGCCCACCGGAAAGTTCGGGGTCCCGTACTAGGTCATTTTCTGGGCCACCCTACCCTACAGACATCCCCCACATGTCCACGTCTGAAGGCTCCACAGGATGCTTACCTGTCCTGTACCCTATAGGCAGAATCGGAAACCCACTTGCCATGCCGACACCACAATAACAGCAGCAGGCAGACCGGACAGTGCACCACCAGGCCCTTCCATCGAGGGTGGACCCCCTGTACCGGCTAGATGGTGACCCTGACCATGGCAATGAACAAGTTGCAGACCAGAAGAGACTCCCATTGAAATTGTTGGGGTTGTTTGATTGTCAAAGATTTACCTATCCAGAGTTACCCCGTCTCTGAAGAATCTCACAATCCAAGACATGCAATATGATGAGGAGATCAACTATCACAGAGACATCTAATGAAGCCGATAGAGCCCCCTCCCCCAAAGTTAGCTAATAGGAGGAATGGTAGGTGACTCTCCGATACCAAAAGTGGCGTCGTTTTCAGTATCTGCCCTTATTCAGTGAGGGAAAACTAGTTGTTTGATCAACATTACTTTGGATCGACCGGGAATCTATTGTGCAAAGTGGTTCCCCCTCAATTTGCCAAACTGTCACTGAATCGTTCATTGATCCAACGGGTAATGACCCGTGTATGGGCACCTTTAGTCCTCATTTCCTGGACATGAGGTGAAAGAAGAGGATGATGGGTGACAGAAAGTCGAGGAATAGATGGAGGATGATGAGTGACAGGAATTCAAGGAATAGATGGAGGATGATGGGTGACAGGAAGTCGAAGAATGGATGGAGTTTGTTGGCGTAGTCCCCATTCCTTGGACATGAGGTGAAAGAAGAGGATGATGGGTGACAGGAAGTCAAAGAATAGATGGAGGATGATGGGTGACAGGACGTTGAGGAATAGATGGAGTATGTTGGCATAGTCCCCATTTCCTTGAGATGAATAAAGAGGATGATGGGTGACAGGAAGTGGAGGAATAGATAGAGGAAGATGGGTGAGAGGAAGTCGAGAAATAGATGGAGTTTGTTGGCGTCGTCCCATTTTCCTGGACATGAGGTGAAAGAAGAGGATGATGGGTGACAGGAAGTCAAGGAATCGATGGAGGATGATAGGTGACAGGAAGTCGTGGAATAGATGGAGGATGATGGGTGACAGGAAGTCGAGGAATAGATAGAGGATGATGGGGGACAGGAGGTCATTCAATGAGCGCATCCTTCATCATTGTCAGCCATCACTTCAGGCCGTAGTTGGCTGATAAATGACAACTTCCTGTGATATCGTTACAGGACAGGAAGTCCACCGCGGCACACCAGTATTGTTTTCGCTATGCGCTCTTCATTCCCAAACTCCACATTTATCTTTGACAAACTCCGGAATGTTTCAGATCCTCGCCCGTAGGCGGCTATTTATCGTCCCTTTCATATCTGCGAGCGGCGCTCCTTGTCATTCCTCCCGTTACCTCGCTGATCGGCAGCGGCTTCAGAAGAAAACACGACCTCCATGTTAGAGCGACCACCTCTCGGCCTGGAAGCGTGACCTTCCGCGCATCGCCTTTTTGTCGTTAGTAACGCGTGGAGACGGCTCCCCAGGTGGAGCGCAGCGGGCGGCTATAAATCTGCATCACATGTATATTTCATGTCTGTTCTGTCTGCGCCGCGGATCCCTGGTGAGTCTGATCGCGGATGGAATAGAGGATCCGAGGCGAGGCTCCTCTTCTCACGTAATGATACACGACGTCCCGCGGTTTGTAGTAATTACTAATTAATACGTTTAATCAGATCAAAGAGCTAATCACAAGAATCACAATGAGATGGACGGCACAAGGCTGCGCCGGGCTCGGCCCCCGGAATAGAAGATTCTCCTCCTGTTGTCTCGAAGTGTCAGCGGAATAAAAATAAAGGTCCCCACGCACGTATCGAGCGGGGGCCGACAGGTGAGCAGTGAAGAGCAACGTGATGACGTCATCAGCTGCTCTCCATCACTCAATTTTTTTTCAAAAATTCGACCATTTCGACGATTTTGAGTTAATTGCAAAGCCCCTGAACATGGTATCATCATAAAACTTATAGGAAAGTGGATGGCCCCTTCTAGCATCGCTTGCACCACACGTACAGGGGTGAGCCAGGGGATACCTGTCTGGAAACTTCTAAGCGTTTCTCCCTTTCACGTTCTCGCACCTGGGTAACTGCAGACTCTTCGCTAGGCCTCTCTTCTCATTCACTACCCTTCCATCTAAGGAAGCAGCCAGACCCACACAGTCTCTCACCTTAACAGTGGCGGGGTGGCGTTTCCTCCGCAGGTTCTTGCTCACATCCCAACGTGGTTCCAAAATAGTGTTGTTAGTGTTACAGTGGTACACTGCACTACTAACAGTCCATGCCATGCCGGTAACAGTCTCTTCCTAGCCCTTCTCCAACCCGGTGATTCACCTCAGGCTAGGGTTGCCCTTACGCCCACCTGGGGGACACAGGTGATGTCTTTAATTACATCTCTGCCCATTCGGGGTCTCTGAATCTGCAGGTCTGCAGGGCCTACCTCCCACATGATCCTCCAGAGCTCCACTCACTGCTCTCTCCTCCTGACAAAGACCAGGCTCCTCCCCAGTAACACACTTAGGCTAGGGTTGCCCTTGCCCCCAGCTGGGAGACAGGTGATGTCTGTAATTACATCTCTGCCCACTCAGGGTCTCTGAATCTGCAGGTCTGCAGGGCTTACCTCCCACAGGATCCTCCAGAGCTCAACTCACTGCACTCTCCTCCTGATGAAGTCCAGGCTCCTCCCCAGTTTGGGCCATGTAGCGGATCGCGCTGAGCTATCACCCCTAATGTAATGTGGCTGTCCATATCTATTATTATTATTGCAATATTAGGTCACTTCAGTCTGAGCAGTCGTGTGGACAGTGGGTGGGTAGAAACACAAAGACTAACATAACTATTTTACCTGGTGATTAAACAATGTCATGTTAATTGCCTTAAAGTGATGGAGAGGACAAAAGCAGTCAGTCCCCTGCGGAGCGTCTGGTTCAGCAGGAACACAATAGGTGCGGTGTCTGTCTCCCTGGACTGGTGATTGGATTATGTCTCAGGGTGAGGGGAGGTACGGGCTGGTGATTGAGTTATGTGATTGAACAATGGCTCATCTATCTGGAGGTGTCTCCCTTGCATGGGAGAATGGGATAAGAAGCCGGGTATGTGACATTAAACGTGAGTTCTGCTCCTGATATACTGAGTGTCGTCCAGTTATTGGGAAGAGTGATGGATGTTCCTGGATAGATTTGGGTACTACGTATGCTGTGCTTCCTGTGCTAGTTACCTGGTTCTGCAGTAACCCTTGGTATTCGAGCGGAGAAGGCCTATGTCCGCTACAGGCCATATTACCTCTGTCCCACAGGCTGGCAACTCCCAGATGGCATGTCACGGTTACATCAGATAGAATATTCTGGCATATTCCTTGACCTTTACAAACACATAACAATGACTCATCCTGTACCTGTCTTGTCCAGCAACAGTTACATCACACTTGCTGATTTCTTAATTAAGCACGGTTAACTCACACCCTGGTAACACATATACAACTTTCCCACTTTCCCACAAAGGTCGGCGCAGGTCTCCGGCCCAGAGAAGCTTTGTGAGTGTTCGTGTTGGATGTCCATGAGAAGCATCGTCCCCCAGAAAGTAGGTACCTACCTCCCCTCATTCCATTCCATTTGTTGTAGAATTACACCAGAGCGGAGACGTGGAGTTCCCAGCTTCTCATGATTAATACATCGAGCGGAGACATTAGCCGTGATATTCCTGCTCTCCCGATGTAAGGCTTTAATAATGAATGCGTGTTCTCCGAGAGATGAAAGATCGCGGCTCTCCTTCCTGTTACAGAAATCTACGTTTATCGCTCGTTAAATTCATACATTTAACCTTCTGATATTACAACATGAGATCCAGGAGGAGGACACACGCGTTGATGGAGCGGTTACCCATGGCAACGTTTGTACGCATCCGGGAAAACACAACAAGCACAAAGCTCATCATACTCCCCACGATGTATAACATTACGTCTGACCTTCTCCTCAGTCTTGGCAGATGTCCCGCTCCTCCGGACCTCTGTAGAAGCTACAAGCCGCCTTATTTACTGGCTGGGGAATTTCTAGAATCATCTAGCCCCTCCCTCTGCTGCCTGACTTTTTCCTGGCTCCGCCCCTTCCAGCCATTATATTTTAATTCTTTGGAGCCCCAGCATTACAGGTGGATTTTACATTGGGTATTCAAATGTCGCCTATCCGGCAATTCCAACCAGGATGACCTCCAGGTTAATGCCCACCCACCAAATGTCACATTTGTATAATTCCGTCAGTTTCTCCTGAACTGCTGTAACCCTCATGCATATTCCGCATGCCTCCCAACACGGACGCACTGACATCCGCTGTCAGTACGGATGCACAACCCCCACCCCGCTTAACAGCTCAGTCGGCTGGACCATAAAAAAATCCCTTAACCCCCCCATGCTCAACAACTCGGCTTGTCAAACAATGGCAACCCCCCCTCTCAACAGCTCAGCTGACCGTGCCATAGCAGACCCCCTGCTCAAGAACTCGGCCATCAGGGAGTCCCCCTTGCAATAACTGCATGAAGGGAATACTGAGGTTGGGTGTTGTCATGTTTTAGGAAGCTATGTACAGCACTCTGCAGACCAACCCCACCAGCCAGGTTCTCAGTAACATTCAGAGGGCACTTCAGAACACACAGGACAATACAAAGTAACACAACATCGGTGGTGTGATTAAACAACACTTCAAATACAGGGGATGGCCTCAACACCCCCCCCCCCCCCCCTAACATGCTACAATACCTTCCACTAAGTGCATAAGTAGAGATCATACAAAACCTTTAGGAAAAAGTGTGTCAACTATTTCTCCACACTGGAGAGGTTCTCCACGTAGAAAAGTCCCTCCAGGAACCAGAGGAGACACACACACAAAACGTGAAAATCTGCACCCAGTGCAAAAACACTGTGAAACACCACAAAAATGCAGCTCCTAAGGAAGCTAAGGACTCGTTCCCCAAATAGGGGTGACTAGTGGGTCAGACAGCCGAAGCCATCTGATGCACGGATGTCCCGTTCCCCAGGTAACCTAAACCAGAGCCATGTCTCCCCAGTACTAGTAAACCGGGATGGGCACCCCTCCGAAGAGGGTCCCGAACTTCGAGAGACTGCTGGGCCAGAGCCATAAGCAGTCCCTTCCCACCACTTTCCGGGGTTAAGTCCCAGAGGTCTAGCACCCGTATAAGTGAGCAGACTCCACAAAATAAATAAAATAAATAAGGGCCTCGTGCTGTACAGCATGGGGTGGGCCTAGCGGCCGGCTATAATATTTCCTCCAGTCGGGCCAAAAGGCCGCCCCCGGGAGGTATGTGTTACAAATTGTGGGAAAGATGGACAGTGTCAGGTGTGCCTTAAAAAGTGGGTCCCAGCCAGTGAATTTTACAGCACCACTGGGTCCCAACCAGGTGCACTAACCGCTGAGCTCAACCTTGACCCCATGACCAGTCACATGATTTGGAGTTGCCCCTACCAGGAGGCATGGTGGCTGGTACTGACACACATCCTCAACCCGGGAAAGGGTCGCAATGACCCACATCAAAGACCGGGGAGGACATTCCCAACACCACCTTTCACTAAACCTTCATGGAAGGGACCGGAGACATGGGAGACGCTCCACTATGTTCCTTCCCCAACCAAGCTGGATCCAGAGATGCAGGAGTCACCTCTAGGCGGGGAATTTGAATCGGAAAAACTGGATGTGACGTCAGTGACGTCACATCCGGTCCCTGGAACTCATCCTGGAACGCATAGTTCCTGGTTCCGTGAGCCGGATGTGACGTCACTGACGTCACTTCCTGCTCCGACCCGGTTTTTTCACTAGGAGACCGGCTGCATGCCCGATCACCGGCTTTATGCCCGGCCTGCCGGGGGAAGAATAGAGATCATCTTCTCGCTGGCGAACGGAGCGGGTCGAACACCCGCACTGCTCACCGGCGAGAAGATGGGCGAACATCACTATTGAGGTTCGGCCATCACTATTGAGGTTCGGCCATCACTATTGAGGGGCCTTGGAGGTTTGTTAGAAGTGAGGTTTTGATTTTGTTGTAAATTTATGATGTTTTGTTTATAATTTTGTACTCAATATTTTACTACTTGTTATTGATCTAAATGGCATAGCATTTTATGGTGCGAGATGGTGATGTGCTGTATGACGTGCAAATTCTTTTGTATTTCTATTAAGGTACCTGATGTATCCGCTAATCCACCTCTTGCCAACTGTTTATTTTCTGTAAAATGTGAAAAATGTTATAAAAATTTATGTAAAAAAAAAAAAAAGAAGTCCGCCATCCACCTGTTCGCGGACACATTCAGTGACGTCACATCCGGTCCCTGGACCGCATCCTGGAACGCATAGTTCCTGGTTAAGTGAGCAGGATGTGACGTCACTTCCTGCTCCGAGCCGGTTTTTCACTAGGAGACCGGCTTCATGCCCGATCACTGGCTTCATGCCCGGTCTTGTAGTGAAAAGATTCTTCCTCCGGCGCGATCTCGCAGGTTCTGATCCTGCCGGAGGAAGAATAGAGATCTTCTTCTCGCCAGTGAACGGGGCGGGTCGAACACCCGTACTGCTCGCTGGCGAGAAGGAGGGTGAACATCCATGTTCGCCGCCGAACTGTCTGCCTTGCGGGCAGTTCGGCCATCACTGGACCTCAGTCTTCCGAAATGAATAATAATTGAATACCTTCCAGCAATCCCACTTTTTGAATGTATAGAGATATTTACCTGACGCCACTTTATGGTGATGCTCTATTTGTTATCTTGATTTTTGTTTTATAAATAAATGTCTGTTATCAGAAACTGACAAGTTTGTTCTTACATGCTGGAGGACCGTGATAGAGGGAGATATAGGGGATAAGGGGCGAAATAAA
>JAHGUE010000039.1:42195-61257 GCA_036250615.1 Ptychadena robeensis | reverse complement strand
CCCCCAAAGGTGCTCTATGGGGGTGAGGTCAGGGCTCTGATGTTGGAGGAGAAGGCCAGGTTCACAGTCTCCCCTCTAATTCACCCCAAAGGTGCTCTATGGGGGGGAGGTCTCTCAGGCGTTTCCATATGGGGTATAGCATTTATATTAATTAATTATCATTTCTAGTATTATATATCTAATGGCATATAGTTAGAAGCCATAGTTATCATATTTCTCCATTTTGGATCACTACTGTATTACGTCTGTATAATGGTAAACGCAGAGTGAAGCTGAAGTTTGTTCAGGGAATGTCTAACGTGGGCCCCTTCATTCTCACATAGAAGGAGATGAAGTCAGTCCCTGGTACATCTGTGAACAAAGCTTATCTGTGTTATCACCTAAATTATTTTCGTGTTACTATAGCATAGACGACCATTGTATACTTGTCTGGGCATGAATACATAATTGGGTGAGAATGTCTAAAAAGGCACCTAGCTGTCTGTGTCCTGGTAGTAAAGGTGTCAGGATTTTTCTTTCCATTCATGTTTTATGGCTTTCAGGTCAATTCAGGTGATTGGTGACCAATAGTGATGGCCGAAAAGTTTGCCCGGCAGACAGTTTGCGGCGAACATAGCATGTTCGCAGTTCGCAATGCCGGCGAACATTATTGATGTTCCACCCGCCCCCTACACCTTAACATGGAGACAAAGTGCGACCCCTATTGTCAGGTGGGACAGTACAGCCAATAACACATTTTCCCTCCTGGAGGACACCCCCCCCCTTATAAAAGAAGCAGCCCAGCGGCCAATTTTACATTTATCCAGTGTCCTGTGTCTCCAGTACTAGATAGATACTAGGTACTAGATAGATAGGGAGAGCTGCTGCTGATTGAGGGGTGGCTGAGCTACTTTACTATTACACTCCATCCAGTGATCTGTAGCTATAGCTAAGGTGTTGTTACATGTAGTTCATCATTACTGAATCACAAAAGTCCTGTGAGAAGTTCGTCCTCCATTGAAGTAAACGGAGGTTCGCCATTCGCGGCGGGTATTTGCAGAAGTTCGATTCGCCTGTTCGCGAACAGCCACAGCTGATGTTCGGCCATCACTAGTGACCAAGTGCTTTGCATTTGTTTGGATGCAGCTCTCAGCCAATTACATCCATTCCATGCAGCTATCTACACACTGTTCTTGATCGAATCTGAAGGACATATGAGGTTTGGAGGTCTGCAGCTCTTGTTTCATGGAGAATAGGGGAGATAAGGGGTTTACTCTCAAAGGTTGGCTGAAACTGTAATTTTTATCTCTGAATCTACATGTAATCCACCCGTCTAATAATGTGAAGGCCAATAGAAGCTCTGACCCATCCAGATATGGACTCCACTCTGAAGGCATCATGTGATACCACACAGCACTGGATAATGAAATTTTGTGGAAGAGCCTTCATGGATTGAATTCTTTGAGTAGCACTGTAACGACACAGGAAACAAGCAAGGCGACGGAGGCGGCTGAGGGTGGTTTAAAACGTTTTATTTAACAATGAGTGTACAGAGAGGATGGCAGTCCTACTGGCGGGCACGCGTTACAGTTGCAGCAACAGACGGTCTGCAGGTAAGCAGGCGCGGCCCAACACATCCCGGGGGGTACCACCCCACTCTCAGCAGAGCACTCCTTGAAGGCAGGAGGGCCAGCAGTGAGCAAACAGCAGACCCACTTACTATTTTGCTCCCCGGCTGTATGCATGCCGGTGCTGGAACCTGAAAGGTAGGTCCAGCAGAGGAGAGGGGCACAGGGCAAACCTGTCTTACATCCTGGATCTGAGCCCCGCCTCTTCCAGGTAACTCTCTCTCAGCTCGGAAGGCCCAGTGGCATGATGGGACGTAATCTTAAAGGGACCTTCACCCTGCGCACACCCCTGCTCTCCGCTACACTCCACCCCACTAGAGCTTGCCGACCCCAGGAAGCTAGAATCCCACTGGAACTCATGGTGTGCGTACCTTTCTGGAGGGCGACCCCTATTCGGTCACTGCGACTTTCGCAGGCTTGGTCTTTGGACTGCCAGATCTTGAACGCTGGCATAGTCTCCTGGGTCAGGAATGGAACTGGGGATGGGAACGGGATCGGCTTTGAACTCGGTGACTCTCGGGAGTGCCCTGTCGGGCGTGGGTTCCCCTTGGCCAATCCAGAGTGACACTTTGGCCAGAGAGTTAGGCACTGTATTTGGCTTCCCTGGAAGTCTCTTGAGCAACTGCTGATGTAGTCGTCGTGCCTGGCAAGGCTCGCCATCAAGTTGCACGTCATATACCGGCTGACAGGGATGGCTTGTCCGAGTACCAACGCCGGCCGTTCCTCCCAGGGGGTCTGTAGCTTTCCATACTGATGCGCATGCACATAGTCTCCTGTTTGAAGGAAGTACTGGGCCGTATCCCCTTCCTCTGGTTTCGTCCTTGCATGAACTCCGAGACTTCCCTCAGTTGCTTCTGCCATTCCTTGAACCAGGATGCCGTATGTCGGTGCTCCTCGTCCCGAGCCTTGGCCCGGAGGTCCGTGGAACCCTCTTGGGACTGTCTGAACATCACGTGGTATGGGGTTCGACCAGTGGCTGCATGGACCGTGTGGTTGTACGCCAACTAACTCAGCGAGGTACTGAGGCCACTTGCGCCGTTTCTCCCTCAATAGCCCCCACAGCAGCTGCAAAAAAGGTAGCTTGAACCGTTTGCAGACCCCATTTCCCTGGGGGTGATTGGGGGTAGTGTGGGACTTCTGGATCCAGGCTAACTGGCACATTTCCCAGAAGAATTCACTTTTGAAGCAGGGTCCTTGGTCGGAGTGGATCTTCGTGGGGCACACATAGGGCAGGCAGAAGTGCTTTCACATGGTGAGAGCTGCTGTCTTGGCAGTTTAATCTCAGGTGGCTACTGCTATGGCAAACTTCGTAAAGTGGTCCACCATGACCAGCACATGCTGGTACCCATCCTCCGATAGTCCATGGTTAGCACCTCTAGTGGCCAGACGTAGTCCAGACTCGTGGTTGCACCTTGACCTCAGGACCCTTCGCCAAGGAACAGGTGATGCATTGCCGGCACGTTTCCTCCACCGCCTCTCTTAGGCATATGCACGTCACTTTGTGCTGGAGGCTAGAAAAGGTCTTGTGGATTTCCCATTATACGTGAAACGGCTCTGCAACGGCACAGGCCCAGGGGGGGGGGGCACTTGCCAGGTGACCTGGGCCTCATGAGGGAACCACACTTGTTTGTTCATTACCCCACGCAGGATGATGTATTTGGGCCAGTCTCTGAGTAGCATCTGTGGCCACGGCCTTTGCTCCCTCTTCTCGCTTGAAGGATCATTTCCACTGTACACGGCTTGTTGCAGTGGGGTGATGATCAGGTCAACCTAATTGTAGTCCCTTAGTACGTGATTAAGGCTGGAGTAGGTCCAGGATCTGTCTCCTCCTTTTTGAGGCCAAAGGGCGTCCGCTGCTGCATTGCTCTTTCCAGGGTGGTAATGGAGCGTGTAGTCAAACTTGGCCAGCCGGGAAGCCCAGAGTTGTTCGAGTTCGCCCACCTTGGAATTGTTCAGGTGTACCAAAGGGTTACTGTCGGTCCACACCTCGAACTTGGCCCCCGCGAGGTCCTGAGCAAATTTCTCGGCGATGGCCCACACCAGTGCTAACAGTTCTAGTTTGAAAGAGCTGTAGTTCTCAGGATTCTTCTCACTTTCTTGCAGGCTCCTGCTGGCATAGGCGATCACTCGGTCCTCCTCCTTCTGTACATGTGAGAGGACTGCTCCGAGGCCCTGGTTGCTGGCACTGGTCCGCAGGCAGAAAGGGAGGGTAATGTCTGCAAATGCCAAAACGGGAGCCGTAGTCAGGGGCTCCTTCAGGAACTCGAACGCTTGTTGTTGCGAAGATCCCAACTTGATTTTTCTTGCTCCATCTTTCTGTTCGTCCCAACCTAACAGTTCCTGAATAGGGACGGTGATGAGCAGTGCCTGGTTTTCTTCACACATACCGCTTAGAATTAAGGCCAAAAAGTTCTATCTTGGTCTCGTCAGAGCAGAGAATCTTATTTCTCACCATCTTGGATCCTTCAGGTGTTTGTTAGCAAACGCCATGTGGCTTTCATGTGTCTGGGACTGAGGGGAGGCTTCCTTCCGGCCACTCTGCCATCAAGCCCTGACTGGCGGAGGGCTGCAGTGATGGTTGACTTTCTACAACTTTCTCCCATCTCCTGACTGCATCTTTAGAGCTCAGCCACAGTGATCTTTGGGATCTTCTTTACATCTCTCACCAAGGCTCTTCTACCCCATACCTCAGTTTGGCTGGACGGCCAGCTCTAGGAAGGGTTCTGGTCCTGCCAAACATCTTCCATTTAAGCATTATGCCACTGTGCTCTTAAAAACCTTAAGTGCTGCAGAAATGTTTCTGTAATCAGATCTGTGCCTTGTGTGGGGGATCACACTCAAACGGCGTCTCCAAACAGCATTAATCCAAAAGACTATTTAGCATTTAAGGGCTCCTACCCACGTTTATTATCCAAAACTCAGTCCAAACACAAAGTTTCACCCTCACAGGGGTTAACATCCAAAGAAACAAAAAGTCCTTGAAAATGCCAAGCCTCTTGGCTTGGCACCGATCGACATAAATGGGTGTCCTACATGAAGCTACTCAACAGCCACAGGCCTGGGCCCCACACTCCCTCTGTGCCCCCCTGTACTAACTGCTCCAGCAGCCCTGGGCCCCACACCTCTTGTGTGCCCCATCTCCAACTTCCATCAGAGCACTGACTGACTGGCTTCAGTCTCTTTTTCTGGAGACACACCCCACTCACCTGCAACCCAGGTGTTTAACCATTTACTGGACCCTGGGGGAATAGAGAGGCCCACCCAATTCCATCCTCTCTATCTCAGAGTCCGGGAGCCCTTTAAGAAAACAAAACTAAAACAAAACACATTCAGCAACCTATAGTTGCTGGCCAATAATTATTCCCGGACTCCTTCCAGGAACCACCAAACTAATAACTCACGGTCTAATTTCCCAGTGACAGATGACCAGTCTGTCACACTTGCTACAATTCTGTCTCTGAGCTCTTCAGACAGTTCCTTTGACCTCATGATTCTCCTTTGCTCTGACATGCACTATGAGATGTAAGGTCTTATATAGACAGGTGTGTGGCTTTCCCTATCATGTCCAAACAGTGTCATCACACACAGCTGGACTCACATGAAGGTGTAGAACCATCTCAAGGATGATCTGAAGACATCGCCTCTGAGTTACACAGCAAAGGGTCTGAATACTTATTGGCCCCTGAAGGGTCTGAATACTGAGGAACATGTGATATCTCAGTTTTTCTTTTTTTAAATAAATGTGTAAAAATGTCTACAATTTTTATTTATTTTTTTAGATTTTAACAAAAGGCTGTTATTTAACAAAGAGTGAAACATGTAAGGGGGTCTAAACACTTTCCCTACCGACTGCACATTCATTTTTTAATTATATTTAGTTGAAGATGGAATTTATTGGCCCCTGAAAATGTTGGCTAATGTCAGAATTAACCGGACTTCTTGGTCTGGTACTACTCTGAGTCTCTTGTACTTGCCTTCTATAGTAGACGCCAATCATTGGTTTTGTAGGGGCGTCCTCACTTATTTCTAATATTTTTGTTTAGTGATATAACACATAGTTAGGCTTCCTTTGTTAAGATTTCCATCTGTTTATTATTTTTTTTGTACACAGTTTTCTGTCTGATGAAATCACGATCCGTGTGTCAGGAATAAATTAATTATCAGCTTTGGGAAATGATTACCCCCAATGGGATAAATCACTGAAGACTGAAAAGTATAAAGAGTCCTGTGATGGCTTCCTGAGACTTATGAAGGAGACCCACCTCTGCCGGAGTATGGGCGTCTATGGACATCTACATGACCAGGAAGATGGACCCTACAGGACCGACCTCTATATCCCCAGGAATAATGAAGAACTGAACAGTACAAAGAGCACAGTAAGTGAACGGCTATTGTTAGGGTTTCCTAAAACTGATTCCAATGCTAGCCCACACAACACACATCAGTGCCTTAGCAAGTCCCTTGTCTCTACTCCTCTTGTCGCTCTAAAGGTGGCCATACACAGGTCGATTTCCTACACGATTCCTGGCTGATCGTTCACCAGGCGCGTGCACGCTGATCGATCGACGAGTAATTGAGTGCACCCCACCTTGACCGATCGACCCCAAACGAACGACATGGCCCCCAAATCGGATTGGCAGAGGGAACCAACCTGTCGGTGTTTTCTGATCGATCGGGCACACATCGAGGGACGTTGACATTTGTGAATCGATCGACTGGTAAAAGAATCGTCCAGGAACCGGTGGCCTAAGGTGGTCGGCACAGACTTGTATGGTCGATCGATCGACACCTGTGACTTCCACGGATTCATTTGGATCGTCGATTGATCGCTCAGGAATCAACACGTGTATGGCTAGCTTAAGAACACCCCGGCTGGAGACAGGCTGGGGATCGGTGGATCGGATCGGATCGGATCGGTGGATCGGTTTATATGGCTTCTGCATTAACAGTTAGGTTCAGGGGCCACAGGTGGAGGACTGAGGGGGGCCGCTGAAGAATGCCTAAAGGGGCGCAGGTTGGGTACCTGAGCTCTATATACACTCTCATGCAACCTAAAAGTCCAAATGATTCTTTATTCCAAATAATCTACAACACATGAGGACTTCAAGAGGCTTTTCCTTCCTTATTCCTAGAGTAAGAGCTCATGGGGCCCCATAGTTCTTCTGGTCCCTGTGACGGTCCCTGTGTAATACCTTTTTGGTATGTAGAACATTTGGTCATAATTAAACATAAATGCAGATAGATTTTGTCTGGATCGGGTTACTCAACGCTGACTTCTATCATCCAACAGAGCAACAAAGTATAGTTTTATATGAGATACTAGAGATGGTCAAATATTTTTTCAGAAATTTGACCATTTCGACGATTTCGAGTTAATTGCAAAGCCCCTGAACATGGTATAAACATCAAACTTGCTGGAGATGTAGAGAAGGGTTGGGGGTATACTCCAAAAAAGAAAGGATGTCTCTAACACAAATAGTTTTTGCACAAATGAGGTTCAAAGTCAAGTCAGAATTTCGAAAATCGGAATTTCGACTTTAATTTTGAACTTCATTTATTCAAACACTGTTTGTGTTAGAGACATACTGTTTTCTTTCAAATATTCCCCCAACCCTTCTCTACATCTCCAGCAAGTTTGGTGATGATACCATGTTCAGGAGCTTTGCAATCAGCTTACAAAGTTAGCAAGTCGAAAAATTCGACCATCTCTATAGCCCCCCCTACACGTTCCGATTTTTCGTACGAATTTTGCCCGACCGACCGATGTGGTCGGTCGGATTGATCGATCGGGAGATTAATTGGAATTGGAATTAGGTGCCCAACCGATCCCGATTTTAAAAAATCGGGCGAAAAATCGGTCGGGGTCGCTTTGGACCTGAGCGTAAATTTTTGGTCGATCTGCTGTTAATAAATAGGGTCGGGCTGATGGATCGGTGATAATTCGAATTCCGATTTTGTGTGCCAGCCGTCCGACCGACCATAACATTTTAGGTGACAATCGGGTGACAGAATCGGACGAAAAATCGGTCGGGAGAATAATCGGAACGTGTATGGGGGGCTTAAGAGATACTAAGAAAGATGTAATTCCCTCAATGGGATCCTCATCTCAGCTCTTTACAATGATTATCAAAGCAGGATTTGGGACCTGTGTGTGTACAGTATATAAAGCTGGGGAATGTTACCCAACAATGACCGTCACCTTGAATCTTCTACCCACCCCTGCAGCAGTGTAGTGTCTGTGTACTAGTCCCAAAACAGTTTATTACTAGGTAATGTCTCTTCAGGTGCTTAGGGTGCATTCTGGGTCATTCAGAACATTTGCACGACTGAAATAATTGATCTAATTCATTTTAGTAGATAACATTGTGCATGAAAAAAGATCATAGAAAAAGATAAAAACACGAACAATGAACAATGAACAGAGATTTGACAGCTATATAAATGGGGTTTAAAATGAGGAAAAATAAACTGGTCTGATCAGTCTCTCAGAATTTACCGTGTGTCTGTTAAAACTTGAAGTCCAAAGTACAAGAAGTTTGTCTTTGTTATCAGTCCAAAAGTATTGTAGTCCAGTGATCCAGACTGGTGATGTCATTGCGGGTATCAGAACCCAAAGATGGCACTTTGAGGTCAGCAAAGTTGCAGGACATCCATGAAGGACCAAAGTTGAAGGACCACTAAAGAATTAAATCAAATGTTTTTAACCCTTTCTTGCTCAGAGGGAGGGGGAGAAATCAGAGCTGGCTAACCTCTTCATCTAAATAAGTCAGCCCTCTTACCATAAACATGCTGATCATCCATATCTTCATAGGAATACATGTCACCATGAACTAGATTAAATTTTTCGTACTAGCATGGTTTCCAGAATTTATAGGTGCTTTCTGTTATCCCAAACCGAAGTCGTGGGATATCGTACACTTCTGGTTCTAGTCTCACAATATCCCCCTTCCTACACATAATCACCACCAGGAGATATAGACGGCTGACATAACCAGTAGTACGAATTTTGGTGCAGATTATACAATTATGAATTCAGAGTTGAATCAACGGTCAATTTTCCCTGGTTCCTGAGTGACCTGAGAGTCTAAGAGCTCCCCCTCCCCAACTCAGTTTCTTTTCATGTGACATGGCCAGTGTATTATTAAGGAGGGGTTGAGTGTTTCTTATCAGAACTGTCAGCTAGAGAATTCCTAAGGAAGTTTACAACTTTAGGTCTGAGGCTGTGTTTGGACAGCTGGAAATGTCTAGGTACTGTGGACATTCTTTGGTGTGTCTTAGAGAATTGGGTTTAACTGTAAATAGTCTGGCAGAAATTAGACTTAAATGAGATTAGCGCCAACTGAAGCAAACATAAGTAGATTAATTATTGGACTGGTGAATTCCAAAGCTGTCTATACCCTCAGCTCCGATATCCCTCACACATAACACTGTTGTAAGAGGTCAGAGCCATCCAGAACCGCCAAACTAGAATTAATTACTCATAGGGGTAACCATTAGCTCGTTTGACAAATTCTTCTTTGAACCTTTGGTGGGATCTAACCACTGATCACCAGTAATGCTCAAGTTTGGATGTTGTTTAGATGCTCTGACCAATAGTCTACCCAACCCTTAGTAGTCATTAAGATCCACACACTTGGCCATATATCTTCTATTACATTAGGAACTGAGTTTTGCCACATGAACCCCACATTTTCCAAGTGTTTTTCCTTCAAGTCACATGCTGAGGGAGGTCCAAGGTGACTTGTGCTCAGGGGAGGTGAGTGATGAATGATGCTGGTCACTAGACTGAGCAGAAAAAGTTCAGAGAAATCAATAAGCACGCGTATGGAATGTAGAGATATACCATAAGAATATGTTTCACTAGGATAATGTTCCCAAAAATGTTAGGAAAATAGATACCTGTGTGATTGGTGGCCTACAGCACAAGCCACTGGACATGAAAATTTATTGACATTCAGGTATCATATGTGATACGAGTTGTCTTCTCTACAGATGGATTATCCAGAGAACTGTACTTCCATCACTGAAATCGTGCTCACCGGGTTTAGAGCTTTCCATGGCTTCAGGATCCCCATGTTTCTTGTGTTTCTGGTCATCTACCTTCTGATCTGCTGTGAGAATGTACTGATCATCTACATCATTGCCAGCAGTGTTCGTCTCAAGTTGCTCATGTTCTTCATCATTCAGAATTTGTGTGTAGGAGATCTCCTTAACATCTCCAACATTATTCCAAAGTTCCTCAATGACGTTCTTGATGAGGAACCGTCCTTCACGGTGACCGGCTGCATCGTACAACTACAGATATACGGAATTCAGGGAGAGATCGGTTCCTTCCTTTACGCTCTGATGTCCTATGACCGATATTTGGCCGTTTGCCATCCCTTACGCTATTTCTCATTAGTGAATAACAGAATGTATCTTCACACCATTATCGTGTCTTGGGGATTTGCGGTGGTGTGTTCGTGTATTACGTGCGGGTTGTTGAGTCGATTACAATTTTGTGGTCACAACACAATTCACTATTTCTTCTGTGACTATTATCCATTCGTGAACCTGGCCACCTCGGACACCAGACATATCCATCTCCTCACTTCTGTTATAAGCGCATTCACCATATTGGTGACATTTTTGTCTGTTTGTGTGACGTACATGTTCATCATTCACACAATCCTGAAGATCCCCTCGTCCTCCGGGAGGAAGAAGACCTTCTCTACGTGTAGCTCTCACCTCATCGTTATCTCCATGCAGTATGGTCTTTCTCTTGGAGTCTACGTCTTACCAGCCGAAGCCGTGACTTTGCAGCTTAGCAACACCTTCACCTTTATACACTTTTTCTGGACCCCCTTAGTGAACCCCATGATATACACGTTTAACAACAAAGAGTTCCGAGAAGAATGTCTGAAAAGGATGAAGAGAGCGGAGAGAATATTTTGAAATAATGGAAAATTCATGATGAGGTCTCTGGTCTGATGCTTCTCTGTTCACTGTCACAGCCAATGGGAGAGACAACTGAGAGTGACTGAACTGCAGCCGTACCAGAAAGTGTTGTAACTCCTCGTATCTCAGGGATGGAATATGTATGACTGATTAGTTATTCAGCTGTCTGTTATCTCAATAAAGGCTTCATGGAATGTTTCAAAAAGTATTGTGATGTTGTTACACACATATGAACCACAATGATCTTCCATTCCAAATTCATATAAGTTAATATGGAGTTGGTCCAACCTGTGCAGCTATAACACCCCCCAAACCCCCCCACACAACCACACTGTTCAGGTGGGCATCAGGTAATTTCTGAGCATTCTTCCAGAAGAACACTTGTGGGAGTAAGCTCTGATGTTGGAGGAGAAGGCCGGGGTCACTCGCCTCTCTAAATCACCACACGCCCAAAGGTGGCTCTATGGGGGTAGGGGTCAGGGGGTCTCTGATGTGGTAGGTAGAAGCTCGGGGTCACAGTCTCCCCTCTAAAAATCACACCCACACCCAAAGGTGCTCTAATGGGGTGAGGGCAGGGCTTCTGATTTGGAGTAAGGTCGGGGTCAGCAGTCTCCCCTCTAATTTATTCACCCGTCAAAAGTGCTCTAATGGGGGTGAGGTCAGAGCTCGTGATGTTGGAGGAGAAGGGGCCGGGGTCACATGTCTGGGTCCCACCTCTAATTTCACGCACAAAGGGGCTTTATAGAGGGGTGAGGAGTCAGAGCTCTGATGTTGGAGGAGTCGGGCCTAGGGCAGGTCTCTCGTGCCCTCTCGCTCTTATTCCCACCCAAATGTGCTCGTAAATTTGGGTGTGAATGTGCATGTGCTCTGTATGTTGGTAGGAGAATGGCCAGGTTCACAGTCCCCTATCTAATTCACCACTCCAAAGTGTTGCTCTATGGGGGGACTTCTCTGCATGGTCGGTTTCCATATGGGGTGATAGCAGTTATATTACATTAATATTGTCATTTCTAGTATTATATATCTAATGGCATATAGTATAGAAGCCATATGTTATGGCATATTCTGCCATTTTGGATCACTACTGTATTACTTCTGTCTAATGTAAACGCATAGTGAAGCTGAAAGTTTGTTCAGAGAGGAATGCATAACGTGGAGCCCCCTTCCTTACTCAGCTAGAAGGAGATGAAGTCAGTCCCTGGTACAATCTGTGAACAAGCTTACTGTGTTTATCACCTAAATTATTTGCGTGTTACTTGAGCATAGACGACGGCATTGTATACTTTCTGGGCATGAATACATAATTGGGTGAGGAATGTCTAAAAAGGCTACTAGCTGTCTGTGTCCTGGTAGTAAAGGTGTCAGGATTTTCTTTGCCCATTCATGTTTTATGGCTTTCACCAGGTCAAATTCAGGGTGGATTGGTGACCAATATTAGTGTAATGGCCGAAAAGTTTGGCCGGCAGAACAGGTTTGTCGCGACATGCATGTTCGCAGTTCGCAATGCCGGGGTGAACATTATTGATGTTCCACCAGCCACCACCCACCCCGCACTCGCTCACCTTAACATGGAGACAAATTGGGCGACCGGGCTCTTATGTCGAGGTGCGGACAGTACACACACTAGCTCAACTATACACAATTTTCCTCCATCCTAGGATGGACAAATCCGCCCCTGCCCCCTTATAAAAGAACCATCTCGGGCGAGGCGGGCGAATTTTAGGCGATTTAATCCAGTGTCCGGTGTCTTCCAGTACTAGATAGGATACTAGTGTAGCTAGATAGATAGGGAGAGTCTGCTGCTGATTTAGGGGTGGCTGAGCTACTTTATGCTATTACACTCCATCCAGTGATCTGTAGCTATATGCTAGGTGTTGTTACATGTAGTTCATCATTACGGCCATCACCAAGTCCTGTGAGCAGTTCGTTGGCCTTGCCTATTGAAGTAAACGTAGGGAGGTTCGCCTTGCGCAGGCGGGTATTGTGCAGAAGTTCGTTCAGCTCCTTTTCGCAAGAAGCAGCCACAGGCTGTTCGGCTCATCACTAGTCGACAAGGCTTTGCTTTGTTTTGGATGCAGCTCTCCAGCCTAATTACAAAATGCCATTCCATCTGGCAGCTATCTAGACACCCTGACTGTTCTTGACGAATCTGAAGGAGCAGATGAGTTTGGAGGTCTGCAGCTCTTGTTTATGGAGAATAGGGGAGTATACGGGGTTTACACTGCTCAGAAAGTTGGCTGAAACTCTGTATTTTATCTCTCTGAAAACCCTACATGTAATCCGACAACGCGTCTAATATTTGAAGGCCAATAGAAGCTCTGAAACCCCATCGCCCAGATATGGACTGCCATCTCTGATGGCATCATTTGATACCACAGCAGTCACTTGGAATAAACTGAAATTTGGTGAAGAGCCTTCGATCGGATTAAATTCTTTGTGAGTAGCACTGTAGTGACACAGGAAACAACAAGGACGACGGATGCGGGCTGAGGGTGTTTAAAACGTTTTATTTAGGTCTCAATGAGATGACCCACCGGGGTCTCAGGACGTTGGGCAACCGATGGCATTACCGGCCTCATATAGTCCACACTTAAGGCCAACCAAGAGTCACAGGGTAATGAGGTCAGAATCCGGGCAATCCAGTCTGTATCATTGGCAGGAGGGGTCGGCGCTGCTGGCGTCTTGTGGACAGTACTAAAGTCTATGGGAGACGGCACAACTGCGTTCAAACCGACCCACAGCAGGCGGGTATAGAGATGTCCCTGGTGCATTCTATACTAGGCAGGCACGCCTTCACAGTGGTCCGCTAATTCGGCTGCGGGGTGTACCACGGCCAGCTCTCAGTCAGAGCGACAGTTCTCTTGAAGCAGGAGGGCTGGCAGTCGGGCAAAACCAGCAACCGCACTGTAGTTATTATCGCATTCCCCCAGCTGCGCGGCAACACGGTCAGCGGTGTGCTGTAACGCTTGGTGAAAGGTAAGTCCAAGGTGTTCTGAGATATATTCCTCAGTTGAAATATTTGTCCTATTCTTACAACTGTGGCATGTGCAGATAGTCCGAGTTTTGTGGTGTTTTCAGTGTTATTTCTTTCTTCCCGATTTTCAGGTGTGCAAGGGTTAGGGTTGGGGGGGGATGTAAGGTTGGGTTAGGGGTTCGCGAGGGTTAGGGTTTAGGGGGTTTCGCGAGGGTTAAGGTTGGGGGTTCCGAGGGGTTAAGGTTAGGGGATTGGGAGGTTTAGATTTATTTTAACTGTAACCTTACCTTTTAACTATCAAGCACTCACTCCCCCTAACCATTAATCCCCGCCATAACCGGCCTACGTTGACAGCCCAAAATGCGGAAGAATACGGCTGAAAACACCAACTTGACTCTATCTCGCACATGCAGCAGTTGTAAGAATAGGAAATATTTCAAATATGAAAATATCTCAGAATCACCGCCGAGGAGAGGGGCTTAATCAGGGTCAAACCTGTCTTACATCCTGCGATCTGAGCCCCGGCCTCTTCGGGTATTCTCTCTCTTATTGCTAGGAGGGGGCGCCGCAGTGGCATGATGGTGGCGTGGTTCTTGATAGGTGACTTCCTTTTCGCTACAAAGACCTCACCTTTCAGGCGTGATACTTAATCAAAAGGGAGATCTGGAGAATGTGATCTTGAATCTCCTCAAATAAGATCGCCTGAAGGTTCTCATCCATCTTCAAGTCATAGTATCATCTAGCAGTATTACGTTAAAGCAACTGGAAATTCTCTTAAAGAGTGGTTTAAACCCAAAGAAAAAAACACACATAACATTAAACAGACACATACTCACGGTCAGTTCAGATGCTGGGAACCTGCTAGCAAACTAAAAAAAACGCACAACATACTAATACTCACCTTCTTTACTTTCAGTTCTGATCCCCGCCAAGGACTCAGCCGGCATCTTAGCTCTTGATAGTGCGAAGGCTGCTTCCAAGCCCGACACTTCCGCCGCCTCGCGACTGCTGGCATCTCCTACTCTCCCATTCTCCTCTCTGATCGGAGCGGTGGTAGGGTCCCTCTTAAGTTTGCTTATATGTCTTTAGTTATTCAACTAGCTTCTCACCAACATTCAGAATAAATTGTAAATTGAGAAAGCCTATTGGGTGGCTGAGTAAAACTGGGGGGGTGGGGGTCTGGTGGTAAGGCCTTTAGTTTTCGTAGTTGTGACACGCATTCTCTGCGACTGTTTAATTACGAGGCTTGCTGCAATGGCCCAAAGATTTTTTCGCATCCATTTGTCACCAGATCTTGTATTGATTATAGTAGACTCAGGTCCGCTGTGCACACGGGCTTCTCCGCACTTCCATCGGATTCTCAATGGGGGGGAAATTAGAGGGGAGACTGGACGCCCCGTCCCACCGCCTATTCCTTCAACATCAGGAGACCTGAACTCACCCCATAGAGAGGAGACTGTGACCCGCGAGCCTTCTCCTCCACATCAGGCCCTTAACTCACCCATAGAGAGGAGACTGTGACCCCGACGCTTCTCCCCAACACAGAGCCTGGACCTCACCCCTCCCCATGGAGAGTGGAGTACTGTTACCCCCGACCTTCTCCCTCGAGCAACATCATGAGTCCTGACCGTAACCCCATAGAGGGGAAGACTGTGACCCGCCGCGCTATCTCCCGCAACTATCAGAGCGCCTGACCTCACCCCGGGCATAGAGGGGAGACTGTGACGCTCGCGACCTTCTCCTCCTCCAACATCAGAGCCCTGACCCGCAAATCCCCCGCATAGAGGGAATACTTTGACCCCGTCCTTCCCGCATGCGCAAGCATCAGAGACCTTACCTTCACCCCCCCCCATAGAGGGAGACGGTTGACCCGAGCCTTCTCCCTCAACATGCAGAAGCATCTGACCTTCATCCCCGCATAGATCACCTTTTGGGGGGAATTAGAGAGGAGAACTGTGACCCAACCCGACCTCTCCTCCAACATCAGAGCCCTGACCTCAACCCCCAATAGAGCAATACCTTGGGGGAATTAGAGAGAGACTGTGACTGCGCCAGGATACCTTCTTGCCTCGCAACCTCAAAGCTCCTGACCTAAATCACCCCATAGAGAGGGACTGTGACGCTCGCCCGGCGCATCTCCTCCAACATCAGAGTCCACCTGACGGCTCACGGCGCCATCAGAGAGGAGACTTTGCCGCCTCTCCGGCTTCTCCTCGCAACATCAGAGCCCTGACCTCACCCGACATAGGAGAGACTGTGACCCCATGTCCATCTGCCTCCAACATCAGTAGCCCAGGGGGGCTGACCATCAACACCCCATATAGTGGAGTACTGTGACGCCGACGTGGCTTCTCCACTCCAACGATCAGAGCCCTGAACCTCAGCGCCCTATAAGCAAGCACCTTTGGGGTGAATTAGAGGGATGACTGTGACCCCGTCCATTCTTCCCCCAACTTCAGAGGCCCTGACCTCATCCCCCATAGAGCACCTTGGGGGGAGTTAGAGGGGACTACTGTGACCGGCCGGCCTTCTCCTCACACATCAGAGGCCTGCTGACCTCACCGCGGCCATAGAGGCACCTTTGGGGGGAATTAGAGGGGAGACTGTAAGCGCCCAGCTCTTCCTCCTCGCCGTTCTCCCCCAACATCATAGAGCCCTGAGGCCGCTCGACCCACGCTCATAGAGGCACCTTTGGGGTGAATTAGATGAGGAGACGTGACCTTCGCGGCCTTCTGTTCTCGCCCCTCTGCTCCAACATCAGAGCTCTGACTCTCACCCCATAGTAGCCCTTTGTGGTGAATTAGTAGGGAGACTGTGACCCGCGGCCGTTCTCCTCCACCCTCAGAGCCTCTGAACCATCAACCCCCATAGAGAGGCGACTGTGACCGCGGCCTCTCCCCTCACATCATAGCTCTGACCTTCAACCCCCATAGGAACACTTTAGGTGACTTAGAGGGGAGACGTCAGGGGCAAAGCTAGAGACTCACTGGTGGACCGACTTAGCAAATGTTTGTTTTATCGCACCCCCGCCCCATCCCCCCGACCATGCCACCTGCCAATCCCTGGGCCTATTCAGAGAGAAGACTTAATTTCTCTTTCTGTGTCTGGGACAGAGAAGAGGCTTCCATTCGCCTGCCACTCTGTGCATAAACCCTGACTTGTCGGAGGGTCATGCCAGTGATGGTTGACTTCTTTTCTACAACTATCCACTTCTCCCATCTCGTACTTGCATCTCTGGAGCTCAGCCACAGTGATCTCCGGGTTTTTCTTTACCTCTCTCACCAAGGCTCTTCTCCCCCGATAGCTCAGTCCTGAGGCTAGCCCTAGGAAGGGTTCTGGTCGTCCCAAACATCTTACATTTAAGGATTATGGAGACCACTGTGTTCTTAGGAACCTTCGGTGCCACAGAATTGTTTTGTAACCTTGGCCAGATCTGTGCCTTGCCACAATTCTGTCTCTGAGCTCTTCAGGCAGTTCCTTTGACCTCATGATTCTCATTTGCTCTAACATGCACTGAGATGTAAGGTCTTATATAGACAGATGTGTGGCTTTCCCTATCATGTCCAAACAGTGTAATCACACACAGCTGGACTCACAGGAAGGTGTAGAACCATCTCAAGGATGACCTGGAGACATGGACCGCACCTGAGTTATATATATGAGTCACAGCAGAGGGGCTGAATACTTAGGACCATGTGATATTTCAGTTTTTCTGCAGAAATGTCTCCAATTCTGTGTGTTTCTGTCAGTAGGGGGCGCTGTGTGTACTTTCATGAGGAAAAAAAAAAACTTCAAAGATTTAAGCAAATGGCTGCAATATAACAAAGAGTGAAACATGTAAGAGGGTCTGGATACTTTCTGTACCCACTGTATATTCTTTTTTTTTTATTGTATTTAGTTGAGAATGGAATGTATTGGCCCCTGAAAATGTTGGCTGTTTGATTTGATCCTAATATCCGGACTAACCGGACTTCTTGGTCTGGTTCTCCTTTGAGTCTCTTGTACATGCCTTCTATAGTAGACGCCAATTATTGGTTTTGTAGGGGCGTCCTCACTAGTATTTTTGGGCGTCCTATTTCTAGTATTTTTGTTTAGTTTTAGTCATACAACACATAGTTAGGTTTCCTTTGTCTGAGCATGCCAATTGGGTGGTAAAAATCCCAAATATTTTAGACATACAATAGAGATTTCCATCTGTTTATTATTATTTTTGTACACAGTTTTCTGTCTGATGAAATCACGATCCGTGTGTCAGGAATAAATTAATTATCAGCTTTGGGAAATGATTACCCCCAATGGGATAAATCACTGAAGACTGAAAAGTATAAAGAGTCCTGTGATGGCTTCCTGAGACTCATCACGGAGACCGACCTCTGCCGGAGTATGGGCGTCTATGGACATCTACATGACCAGGAAGATGGACCCTACAGGACCGACCTCTATATCCCCAGGAGTAACGGGGAGCTGAACAGTACGGGCACGGTAAGTGAACGGCTATTGTTAGGATTTTCTAAAATGAATTCCAATGCTAGGCCGCACAACACACATCAGAATCTTTAAGCCTGGCATACACACGATTAGCGGCCGATTTTGCCACTGACCGACCGGCAAAATCGCCCGCCAATCGGTGTGTGCCCACATGGGGAGACAGATCCCTGTCGCCCCACAGCTCGGCCGGCCAGAGAGCAGACATGACCACCGGCGTCTTCATTGAAGGTAATGGCTGGCACACAAAGGGTGCCCAGCCGATCAAAGCAGCCCCAGAATGCACAGTGATGACGTCATCACGCTGCATTCCAGAGCTCATCTGTCTGCACCCGTCTGTGGGTGTATGGCAGGCATTAGATTAGAAAGGTCCAGAATTCATTCCACACAATCTGTTCACCCCGTGGAGGGCTGTCACCAGAGTGAGACATCCATTGTCCGTTGTATTATAATAGATGACTATAATGGGACCAGATAATAACAGAGAGGAGAACAATTAGCCAATATCTGTGATTGATATGGTGAACCAACTTCCATGGCCATACAGGGTGCAGCCTATGCCTCACAAATGTAGGATTAGTCCCGGATATATATTTATATTGTGTGTTGTCTCATTTGCTGGAATATGTACATAGGTGGGCACCAAATATCTATATTCCCAGACACAATCCATGCACGTTCATCATCTCAACCAACTTCTGGACTTGTTTGCAGATGAGAAGCTACTTTCTTCTCTGTTGGCCAGTAACCAAATGACCTATTATTATTATTTATTTATATAGCACCACATATTACACAGCGCTGTACAATACATGAGTGGAGATACAACACAATATAGTACACACAGCTTATGACACAGGAGGAGTAGAGGATCCCGCCCAGCTTACAATCTAATAGGTTGGGGATCATAGTATACAATAGGGGTATGTGACTGGCAGGGTGGTGATGTTAGGAATGAGAAGATAGGGAGGCGAGACTGAAGAGGGGGTTTTCAGGGATTTTTTAAAGCCCCCCATACACCTTTAGATCACTCCATACAATTTCCTTTAGATCTACCAA
>JAHGUE010000039.1:7446-25396 GCA_036250615.1 Ptychadena robeensis | reverse complement strand
GGGGTTTGGAGGTGTGATCCTAAACTTCTGATCAGCCCAAAAAAACAGCTGGTTTTAGTTTATTTGGTGTTTTCTTTAAATTAAATGCTCAAACAATGTTTTGTCTCACTCCCATTTCTTCTCGTTGTGTGTTGAAGCTCTCAGCGGAACCTTGTTAAGATCCAACAACAAATATGATTCTTTGCCAGTTTTAAAGTGGTCTGAAACTTTTGATCAGGACTGTATAACGTTAAAAAACGTTTCAGAGGGAGAGCCAAGGTGAAAGATTTACAAGGTATGGCAGGGGCCAAGAAATCGAAGCAGATCCAGGACTCATTTATTTTTATGAACGAGAGTCTATCCACGGAGTCTGTGCAGGTGACCCCACCTGTCGCGCTGAATGTCCTCTCGAACAGTACGCTGGAGGAGGGACAGGACCACCAGTGCATTCTGTGCAAGCTCATGGCAGAAGTCCAGTCTGACAGGCCAGCCGCTGGTGGTGACTGTTGCTGCTTGTACTGGTTTGTGCAGGCTGGTAAACCTGCCTTATCTCAACCAACAGATCTCCTGCATGGCTGGAGCTGCTGCGTCCAGCCTCCTGCAGGGTGAGATGAGCAGGGAAAACCGGAGTGTGAGGCTGTGGGTTGGTCTCCTCCAGCCGGTGGAGCAGACTCACCCGCAGCTACTGCATGCGAGCATCCCGCCGGCTGGAAGGGATGAACTCCTACACTCCTCCTTTCCCCTTGCAGCGAGGGTCTAAAAGGGTGGCTACCCAAAATACATCCCTCTTCTTTATTGTTCTTATATATATCTATATATATAATCTAACTGACAAACTGAAACGAAAGAACTGGAACTAGTAAGGGGAAGGCTACTTTTCTATTGGGTGCTAGTGGGTGTTGCCATGCTAATTCAGCCTTCTCATTTGTCCATAAAGAGTGAGGGATCTTGGGAAGGGAGTGGAAAGTGCTGAGAGCGCAATACAACACCAAAGACTTTCATTGCATTGTGCATCACAATTCGCAATGCGCACACATACGCATGATGTATGCTAGTATAGAGTGCCCAGTATAATATGACAAATATTCGACATTCAAATATTCAAAAAGCATTAAAAACGTTGTCATGTCAGGGCAACTGGGGTTTCCAAGGGAGAGAGATGTTTGCCAAAAAAATATTCTTGTATTGTCCACCTTTAAAATTAAACCTTTTATTGTAAAAATACATTAAAAACTTTTTTATACATTTAAAAAAAACGTATTGTGAATCCAATTCCTGAGAAGTGGTCTAAGATTCTGCCTTATTATCCTAGGTGGTGGTAATATAAACCTCAGTTATGTCTCCCGCTACAATACGTAAGCACTATTACTAGGAATCACTTGAAACTTTGCAGATATAACATAAAAGACACCTTTACTATGTTACAATTAACAATAAACACATACAATATAGGTTATGTATATCATGGTCATGTATGTATACACACAATGTAACTGGTCTATAGATATAATAATATAGAACAAAGGGGTACTTAGCCAAGATTGTCAGATCATGCCACAAGGTCCTCAGCTCCCATCCTCTCAGCCCGGTTGCAAGATTAGAACTGCCTTCCTTGTCCAAACGTCCCAACCTCACTAGCACGGTGATGCCCGCCCGGGAAGGGGTGGGGTCTCCACCACAGGAAGTGATGTATTACCCATGTGCTGGCTTGCCTTCACTTCCTGTGATGTCCACGTGGTTATACTGAAAATCTTGCCGTGTAACAGTCTATCTAATAAAAACCAGGGGGGAAATCTGCCCCCTTATTGTGTCTATTTCCGTGTGTGCATATCAATTCAAGTAATCTCCCTTTTACCCAAATTCTGCCCCCCCCCCAACCTCCCCTACCCAAAACTTATCTTGTTACTTGTTAGTGTTAAGATAAACTTTCCTCGCTTAATCAAAAATATACTTATTTCATGATTCCCATTCTTATGTTAGGGGAGCTATCGCATTGAATCAAACTTGTTAGTTGTAAACCCCTCAGGGGGTGAAAGTTGCCTATTAATTGCATCTAACCACTACACAGTGGCATTCTACAGGGCAAACAAACAAGCTGGACCTACCGTAGTAATATCTTTGGAGTCTTGGAGGAGATAAGTTCTTCTATTTGTCTTAGGTCTGGTGCTGTGTGGATGGCGCCAACAGTCTCCGGCACAGGGAATACGCTCTATTCTTCCGCTCCCACAGACACATGTGACTCAACTGTGGACACTCCCGGGGGCATAACTACCCCCCAGGCTGATGATGCGATGGTCCACAGCTGGTCACATTCTTGCAATCGTGGTGGGAATGGGGGGTCTCCCCTCCCCCAGGACCACGCCGAGCCAGGTCTCCACCAACCCTCCCACACAAATGGAGAAGAATGGTTGGTAGGCGGTTCAGGGTCAGCTGGAGTTCGGTAGTAGTAGGGAGGATGTAGAAGATGGAGCTAGATCAGAGCTCAAGAACACAATAATCAGCAAGGACCTGGTGCAGGAGGCTAGATATAAATAGAGGAAGTAGCAGGTTGAGGAAATCATTGCAATTAGCAAGGCAAGGCTGTAGCAAGGGAGATGAATGAGTTTAGTAGCAAGGAAAATCAAGGAGGGCAGACAGCCTAGTGGGCAGGGCTATCGCCCAGATTGCTGCTGGTCCCAGGTTCGACACCTGACACCTGGCAAACACAAAGGACCCCTCCCCAAAGGGCGCAAGTCCATGTTGCCAGTCAGCTACTTGCTGAAGTGGAGCGGGGAAGTAAAAAAACGTCGCACCCACCCATATCTGCAGTCTGCAGCAGCACATACCATTCCTATTAAGTCTCTTTGTCTCAACAAAATATTCTAGCTTTTTTTGAACAATAAATTGACTTTATTGGTTATCCAGGTTGCACATTGAATCATACAGCCTCATGGAATATTTCAATCCCCCAAGTCCTTTTGAAATACGTCATCATAACTGATCCCTTCCCTAGATCCGTCATTCAGAGAGTGGAGAGAGATACAAAGTAGAGATGGTCGAATTTTTTTTCAAAAATTCGACTATTTCGAAGGTTTCGACTTAATTGCAAAGTCCCTGAGCATAGTATCATCACCAAACTTGCTGGAGATGTAGAGAAGGGTTGGGGGTATACTCCAAAAAAGAAAGTATGTCCTTAACACAAAGTGTTTTCACAAATTAAGTTCAAAGTCAAGTAAAAATTTCGAAAATCGGAATTTCGACTTTAAATTTGAACTTAATTTATGCAAAAACTACATGTGCTAGAGATACACTTTTATTTCCCAAATGTTCCCAAAACCCTTCTCTACATCTCCAGCAATTTTGGTGATGATACCATTTTCAGGGGCTTTGCAATCAGCTCACAAAATTAGCAAGTCGAAAAATTGGACCATCTCTAATACACAGCTACATCAGACATCACACCAATTTGTATACGTTTAACAGCTCATCAATTATATTCACCAAAGAATATTTATATTACAATAAAGAAAGTTTTCATTCTATACATCAAAATTCTATCCTGAAGCTTAATCCTTATAATTCAACGTTCTTAGTATTCACCAATGCCACGTCATAGTAGAGAAGAAAAAACAAAGAAAATGCATAAACAGAATCAAAAACAGCCGACATTATGGTGGAATAAACTGGACGGGGTAACCTGCCATTGAAAATGGCTTACTTCAATAGAGATGCTCGATTTCGACTTGCTATCTTTCAGAGCTGATTGCAAAGCCCCTGATCATGGTATCACCACTAAACTTGCTGTAGATATAGAGAAGGGTTGGGGGAACATTTCACAGAAAAAGTATGTCTCTAACACAAATAGTTTTAAAAAAAATTAAGTTCAAAATTAAAGTCGAATTTCCAAATTTTCGACATTTTGACTTGACTTTGAACTTAATTTATGCAAAAACTATTTGTGTTAGAGAAAAACTTTTTTCTGTCAAATGTTCCCCCAACCCTTCTCTACATCTCCATCAAGTTTGGTGATGATACCATGTTCTGGGGCTTTGCAATTTACTCGAAATAGTCGAATATCTGAAAAAACTTTGATCATCTCTATACTTCAATACCGATTAGTGGAAAGAATGCTAGACAACTGGCATCCTTAGGCTAAGTTTCCACTCGTGGTTCTCAAGCTGCTTTCAGCTCGGAAACCGCCAGTGCGCTCCCGCAGCCGCGGGAGAAACAACTCCCTGTAATTGGCTGCAAAACAGTGCAGGCGATTACAGGGCGTCTAATTAAGGACCCCATAGAGGTCCTCTGGCACGGCAGCCCGAAAATTTACTAATTTGGCGTCCGCCGGTCAGTCACGCTAAACGGTCGTTTACCTGGCGCCAGTGTAAACTTAGCCTTAAAGGAAAAACTTGTAGCTGATTGCTTCATTGAGACCCGGGGGTCTGACTTCCTTCAGATATTGAATCCACCTGGTTTCAATTTGTAGCAATTTTTGATTTACATTTCCACCGCCAGGTAAACGACTCTTTAACGTGACAGACCAGCGGATGCCACATAAGGCGTCCGCGGGTCGGTTTTTCGGGCTGCTGTCCCGTAGGACCTCTATGGGGTCCTTAATTAGACACCCTGTAATCGCCTGAACTGTTTTGCAGCCGATTACAGGGAGTAAGCAGCGTGAGAACCGACAGTCTAAACTTAGCCTTAGATTCTTTTACATGTGCCAGTGCTGTGACAGATATACTCCCAGATCAAAATTGTGGGAAAACCCCACATGTCGACTAATCGGGATCAAGACCTTTCCATTTTTTATCGTGTATACCCGTGCCCATTTGGTCGCCGGTGATCACAACTTGGCTCTATGACAGCTCTCCCGGCAGATAGGAGATCAGCCGTGTACAGAGGGAGAGCTGGCGGGGAGCTGAACTGTATTGGCTATATATGCAGAGCCCCGCAGATGTAGCCAATGCAGAGTGTGTGTGGGGAGAGCTGCAGTTTCCTCACACACAGTGTGCTGATTACCTCGTGGAGGGGGCCCCCCATCCCTTCCCTCTGCGTGAGGAAGAAGAGATGCTGAAGTGTGCTCTCTAGTGACATTTTTTTTAGTGGCTGAAATTGGGTACT
The DNA here is from genome assembly GCA_036250615.1 of Ptychadena robeensis. Taxonomy (NCBI): domain Eukaryota; kingdom Metazoa; phylum Chordata; class Amphibia; order Anura; family Ptychadenidae; genus Ptychadena; species Ptychadena robeensis. Next base: position 20,320 of record JAHGUE010000039.1, on the reverse strand, counting down.
GCATGATCTTTTTTACATTCATTTAAACACATGAAATATTTTTTTTTCTGATTTCCTCCTCTAGAAACTGGGTGCATCTTGTGGTCAGGTGTGTCTTATAGTCTGAAAATTATGGTATATAGAAGGCTTGGCATTTGCATGTCATTAAATAAACCACTCCTATTGTTTCACAATCCACAAATACCTTTGGTGAAAATAGTTCACCGTTTGGTAGTGTGAATTCCCTACTTTCCTGAATCAATTGATGCTTGTGCAATTGGTTCCAAGTGACTGTGCACCGGTGTGTCTTTTATTGACTTTGCCCATCTTAAAGTAATTTGAGGTTGTATAGTTAGGAAGATCACTTCACTCATTTTTGAATCTCTAGCCAGTGCCAATGTTTACATAGAGTCACCCTGACTTCTTTGTGTTAGTTGCTAAATTTTGTGATGAATCTAACCATCAAGTCATCACTGTTTTTCTGTCTTGTATTTTGGTAGACCTTTTAAGTAGTTTCCTACTGTATCCCCTAACTTTTAATCTGGATCTCAATTTGAAATCAAAGTCCTTCAAACTGGTACAATTTCTTCTCAATCAATCTGAGATGTTGTCCTGAGATAAATATAGATATCTGAGATAAATGGGATGTTTTTCACAACCTCTGGTGTGCAGTCATGGAGCATAGTATTCCCTGCGTTCTCTTTTCCAAAAAGTGAGGTAGTTATGTTCCCCTCCATGTCCATTTTTACCCATAGGTCCAAAAAGGAAACTTCCTCTTTGCTTATGTTCCAAGTGAATTTTAGAATAAATAGTTTGGTTTGCAATCCCTGCAATAATTGTTCAGCTTCTTCTGACGTGTCGGTCCATAGGACCAGCACATCATCTATATACCTATACCAGGACAGGATGTGGTCATGGAAATCTGCTGTCTTGGATGCCGTCCAGAGCCAGCACTCCCAGCTACCCAGAAAGATGTTAGCATATGAGGGTGCACAGCAGGTTCCCATGGCCACACCCTGTAAAATTCCTCCTCAAAGATGAATACATTTTCCATCAAAATAAACTTCAATAGTTTCAGGACCAGGTGATTAAGGTCAATGTCATTTACACTTCTTTCATTATGAAAGCTCTATATGACTTGCAGGCCTAAGTCATGTGGAATGCTATTGTATAGGCACTCAATGTCTATGGTCAAGAGAATGGTGGCTGGGGGTGCTATGCATTTTTTGTAAATCCAGCCTATCTTTCACATAGGATGGTAGTGAGGTTACATGAGGTTTTAGATATTTGTCAATGAATATACTTGCTTTTTCTGTCAAATTACCGTTTCTGGAAATGATTGGTTTTCCAGGGAGAGGGTATACCTGTTAATGCACCTTTGGTAGGGCATAAAAAGTGGCTACCCTCGGATATTTCACTGTTACAAAATCTGCTTATCTCTTGTCTATGTTTTTGTTGTAAGACCATAATGATGGTGTCAAATTCATGTTTCATTTCCAACCAGAAGTCAACTGTAACTCTACAATACCATGTCTGGTTGGTCAAAACCTTAAGGCACATATCTCTATACTGGGTAGTGGTCATCAATACCACATTTCCTCCCTTATTAGCAGGTTTAATTACTAGCTGATTGTTCTTTTGTAGACATTGCAAATATCCGAGCGTGAATTCTCGAAAATGTAATATTCTAAGAATATATTCAAATTACAAATATTTGCGCTCAACACTAATTACCATTCCATGAAGTTCAGTTTTAGAGTTTCTTTATTGAGATAACAGACAGCTGAATAATCAGATATAACACATACAGACTATTAGTCATAGATATTCCATCCCTGAGACACGTGGAGTTACCACAAACACAACACTGTGGTACGGCTGCAGTTCAGTCACTCTCACTTGTCTCTCCCATTGGCTGTGATAGTGAACATAGAAGCAGCAGACTGTTGACCTCGTCATCAATTATATGTTATGTCAAAACTCTCTTCATCTCTTTAAGACATTCTGCTCGGAACTCTTTATTGTTAAACGTGTATATCATGGGGTTCACTAAGGGGGTCCACACAAACTGTATGAAGGTGAAGGTGTTGGTGAGCTGCATAGTCACGGCTTTGGCTGGTAAGACGTAGACACCAAGAGAAAGACCAGACTGCATGGAGAAGACAATGAGGTGAGAGCTACACGTAGAGAAGGTCTTCTTCCTCCCGGACGCTGAGGGGATCTTCAGAATTGTGTGAATGATGAACATGTACGTCACAAAAACAGACATGATTGTGACCAATATGGTGAATGCGCTTATAACAGAAGTGAGGAGATGGATATGTCTGGTGTCCGAGGTGGCCAGGTTCACGAATGGATAATAGTCACAGAAGAAATAGTGAATTGTGTTATGACCACAAAATTGTAACCGACTCAACAACCCGCACTGTATACCGGAACACACCACCGCAAGACCCCAAAATGTTATGACGGTATAAAGATACATTCTGTTATTCACAATTGAGGAATAGCGTAACGGATGACAAACGGCCAAATATCGGTCATAGGACATCAGAGCGTAAAGGAAGGAACCAATCTCTCCCTGAATTCCGTATATCTGTAGTTGTACGATGCAGCCGGTCACCGTGAAGGACGGTTCCTCATGAAGAACGTCATTGAGGAATTTCGGAAGAATGTTGGAGATGCCCAGGAGATCCCCTACACACATATTCTGAATGATGAAGAACATGAACGCCTTGAGACGGGCGCTGCTAACGATGATGTAGATGATCAGTACATTCTCACAGCAGATCAGAAGGTAGATGACCAGAAACACAAGAAACATGGGGATCCTGAAGCCATGGAAAGCTCTAAACCCGGTGAGCGCGATTTCAGTGATGGAAGTACAGTTCTCTGGATAGTCCATCTGTGGAGAAGACAACTCATGTCAGATACGATGAATGTCAATAAATATTGGGCTTCCTCAGGGAGGGTATCTAGTTGAACGTTGGTTTATCAGGCTCCCACCATGTGCTCAAGGATGCCAGGCAAAGCCAGGGTCAGAATGGGGATGACCAATCGATCGGGTCAGGGTGCACCCACCGGACCGCGCTCCCTTCCCCCAGGGGTGTAACGGGGGGTGGAGGTGAAGCTAGTCACCTCAATTGTGGCCGTGGATGGTTTGAAAATGGCCCGGCTGTTCTGCCGTGCACTTGGTGCTATCCCTGTGTGCTGATGGAACATGAAACCGACGAAGCAGTTGAGGGAGGCTGGTCCTAGGCGTGGATGCCCCCACAGAGTCCAGAGCCGAGACCAGACAACTAGGTGCCTTTTTAGACATTCTCACCTAATGATGTATTCATACCAGATAAGTGTACAATGGATATCTCTACTTATAGCAACATAGTTTAGGTGACAACACCGATAAGCTTTGTTCAAAGATGTACCAGGGATCTCCTGCTATGTGAGCATGAAGGGGCCCACGTTTGTATCAGACTTTTCCTGAACTAACTCAGACTTAAAGCGGTTTTACACTCAAAATACAAAAACACACATACATTAAACAGACACAATGCTCACCTGTCGGCAGTTCAGATTCTTGGAAACTGCTACACAAAAGAAACCCCCACACTATACTCACATCATCTGCTTGCAGATGTCATGCTGGCATCTTGGCACCTCGCATATCCTTCAGACTTCCGCCCACACTGACCCCCCTTTCCTCCCCTCCCCACTCCACCTCCTCCTCCTGTCTCTCTCGGAGCTACAGAGACTCGTAGGGGAGAGGGGGGGGGGGTTTGTGAAGAGGGGGATTCTGCTGCTGATGATTTCCTGCCTGGGAAAGATATCCCACACGCCACTTCGGCTGCCTAGGCGCGACGTAAGGCAGTGGGAGGAGCACTCCTAACAAGCTTCTCTCCAGCTGTCAGAAGAAGATTTGTTTTCTACAATCAAGGATGTCAGAAAATCAGCTGAGCTGCACATGATAATGCTGAGTGACCTCCCAGGTGGTAGGTCCGCTTTAATACAGTAGTGATACAATATGAAGAAAAAGTATAACTATGGCTTTTAACTATATGGCATTAGATATATAATACTAGAAAAGAAAATTAATGTATATAAATGCTAAACCCTATCTGAAAACGCCTTACAGCATGTAACTCTCCCAGTACAGCACCGTTCGAAGACCTAAATCTCATACCTCAGTAAAACAACCCTGACATTTTCTGGGTTAGTAACTAACCTCTGAGTCTACCAGCAGTCCAAATGTCAACCTTTCACAGTCATATTCCAGCGGTCACACAGTGCTTTTCTCTTGTCAGATCTTACCCCTACATATGCCTACGCTGACTTTCACCCCTCAGATCTCCAACACCCTTAGACGTCCCATCTTTTATTTTTTGGGGGGGACCAGTGATTTACAGTCCCAGTGTCACCCGTAACTGCAACCTTTCATAGTTATTTATGTTTCCCTGCACTTAACTAAGTGACATAAATTGTATACATGTAACATTTAGCTGCGGCCGCCCAGACACGGAGCGCCTCCAAGTTGTTAGTAAGCCTATGTGCTTTGTAACAATATTGCAGGTATCCATAGTTTTTGGCCCCTTTGGAGTACCACAGTACCACTTATGTGCACCCCTGACTATCTATTAAAATACAATGGATGTCTGATTCTCTGGTGACAGCCCTCCATGGGTGAATAGACTGTGTGGAATGATATCTGGACCTTTCAAATTCTGATTTGTGTTATATGTCCTTGCACTGGTTGTAGGAAGTCCGTGTTGCAGATATAACAATAGCCGTTCACTTACCGTGTCTGTACTGTTCAGTTCCTTGTTACTCCTGGTAGTATAGAGGTCGGTCCTGTAGGGTCCATCTTCCTGGTCATGTAGATGTCCATAGACGCCCATACTCCGGCAGAGGTCGGTCTCCGTGATAAGTCTCAGGAAGTCATCACAGGACTCTTTATACTTTTCAGTCTTCAGTGATTTATCCCATTGGGGGTAATCATTTCCCAAAGCTGATAATTAATTTATTCCTGACACACGGATCGTGATTTCATCAGACAGAAAACTGTGTACAAAAATAATAATAAACAGATGGAAATCTCTCTTGTATGTCTAAAAATATATTTGTGATTTTATTTACCACCCAAAATGATTACACAATTGGTTCAGACAGAAGAGGTCTAACTACTTGTATCACTAAAACTAAACATAAATACTAGAAATAAGTGAGGACGCCCCTACAAAACCAATGATTGGCGTCTACTATAGAAGGCAAGTACAAGAGACTCAAAGGAGAACCAGACCAAGAAGTCCAGTTAATCCTGACATTAGCCAACATTTTCAGGGGCCAATACATTCCATTTCATAGAATAAATGTATATATGGAGTATCTAAAGTAAGTACACCCTGACCTTGCTAGTAGCGGATTAATACGGCTCTAGGGGCCCTGGTTTATACGCCCCCTCTTGCTAGTAGCCGGTTTCTACGGCCACCTTCTAGTCCCCCGGTTTATACGGCAGCACCTTGCTAGTCCGTGTTTTTATAAACGTCCGCACCTTGCTTGTACCGGTTTATACGATAATAACGGCCACTTGCTATCCGTACCCGCCGGTTTATACGGCACACCTTGCTAGTCCCGGGTTTTTACGGCGCACCTGCTTGTATACCGGGTTTTTATACGACACACCTTGCTTAGTCCGGTTTATACCGCCACCTTGCTGTCCTGGGTTTTACGCGCACCTTGCTTGTACCAACCGGGTTTATACTGCACACCTTCTGTACCGGGTTTATACGGCACACCTTGCTAGTCCCGGTTTTAATAACGGCGCACCTTGCTTGTACGGGTTTATACGGCACACCTTGCTAGTCCCGGTTTTTACGGCACACCTGTGCTAGTCCGTGGGTTTTACGGCGCACCTTGCTTGTACCGGTTTATACGACACCCTTGCTAGTCCCGGGTTTATACGCACACACCTTGCTGGGCCGGATTTATACATCACACCTTGCTAGTCCACGGATTTAATACGCACACCTTCTAGTCCCTTATTATACAGCACAACATACGGTAAAGGAGGAGGGGGGGAGGGGGAATGGTAGCACAAGGCGGTGAAAGGGGAGAGAAGACAAGGGGAGGGGGCGAGGAGGTGAGGAGAGAGAATCGCAGGAGGGGAAGAGGAGAAAAAAAAGGAAGGAAAGGGGGGGGGGGGGGAGAGAAGGGGAAAGGAAAAAGCCGAGGCAACAGGGAGAAGAGAGGATACACTCCATGTGGAAAATTGCGGAAAGGAAATGCAACTATGTGCCTTAGTCAGCATTCAATGAGGCCCCTCCGTTCCAGCCTCCTGTTCTCGTGTTGCTCTCCTTGTCCCTACCGCGTTGCTCCTCCCTGGCGGTGTGCCCTGTACTCATTGTCTTCTCTCCTCCGCATTGTTCTTAGGCTGTGTTCTCCTCGGCTTTCCCGCTTCCCGGACGGCCCTCCTCCCCTTGCCTCGCTTCTCTACCTCTATCCGTACGCACGTGCTGTGGTCGCTCTCTCCCGGCTCTGCCCTGCCTTTCTCTTCGGGTGTCTGCTCTCGTCCGACGCTCCCTCTCTGTGGTTTTCCTCCCCCCGTTGCTTCTCCCCTCACTCTTGTCCCTCCTCCCGGGTCGACCGCCCTCCGGGGTGCGGCCGGGGTCGGCCCCGCGACGCCACGCACGTCCGTGTTCATCTCTCGACGCTGACTCTCCCCCCCTCCTGCTGGCTATCCCAATCACCCAATGTGGTCGCTATTCTAAAACTGTGCGCCACAGCACAGTCCTTCTCTACTCGCTCCTTCTCCGCTTTCACGCCAGTTTCCCCCTCGGTCTACGATCTCGGCCTCCTCCTGTGCTATCTTTTACCTCCATCAAAACCTCCCCACTCTCGCCCCGCGCACCCTCTCTGTTTTCTTTCTCTCCGACCTGTGGGTTCTCTTCCTCCGCCGCGTTCTTCATCCCTGCTCCCCCCCTCCCCCCTCCCCCCTCCTCGCCCTCAACTTGCTTCAGACAACGCAGGGATTTTACAAGCCCAAGGGGGGCTATAGCCTAGTCCCGCATATTTATACGGCGTCACCGTGCTGACTGGTGACACGGGTTTAACACGCACAGTACCAGTTGCAGGATTCCCGGTTGTATATCAGCACCGACCTATGCTAGGTAGACACCGGATGTTCTATGCAGCCTAGTCCTTGGCACACTCTCACAGTCCCGAGGATTATACAGCACACCATTGACATAGGGGTCGCACAGGGGAACTTTATAGCGGCGCTAACCGATGTGCATAAGTACGACCCGGGATTTAGACCCAGACGCCGCACTTGCTAGTCCCCGGATTTAAGTAACGGGCGCAAAAAACCTATGCTATGATACCAACGGAGTTTCAATACGCCCGAGGAAGGAAAAGGAGAAACGAGAGGCGTAGGTACCGAGTGCAGCACCGCGAGACACGCCGAGGATTTATAACGGCGCACTTGCTTGGTAACCGGGTTTATACGGCAACACACAACGCTGTGCTGAGTACAACCAAGGAGGAGTGGATATACAGGACGCACACCTTGCGAGGACCCGACGAATAGACGAGAGAGGGGGGCAGGGCAGGAGCAACCGGAGAACGGGTGAGGAGAGGGGGAAAGAGTCCGCCGCCTCACCGAAGAGGACGTGTACGTACGGGCTGCAGACCCAGCCAGCCCAGTCACCAGGTAACCAAGGGTTTATACAGCACACCTTGCTGTCCCAGGGTTGTTATAGAACAGAAATGGCGCCAACGCTAAACCTCCACTCGTGTCACCAGAGGGTTGGGGAGAAAGGGGGGGACAGTAACGGCACAGACACAAGGCATTGTCTGGATGCTGGTTTAAGACGGACACTTCACCATGCATAGGGGAAGGACCGGGTGTTAGTAGGTGAACCACACCTTTGGGAGTGGAGCTATCTTCATAACTTCATAGATGCACTAGATCAACAAGGTAACCCTCCTGGGTAAGATACCATTCCACTCAAAGACAGTTCCTGAACACCATAGGAAGTGTACACGCAGTTGCTGGACTGCAGATGTATGTCGGCGTCACATCCATTGGAAAGGCCAATCTTACCATTCCAACCAAACATCCCAAAGAGTGCGTCGCAGGGTTGATGGCTGAGATCTGGCATGACTAGTTGCGGTCCATGTTGAGTTGCAGTGACACGTGTGGTAATTGCGTCATGTATCAAGGAAACCTAGTGATGGACGTGCGAATTGGGGAAGAGAGCTTTATGAACCTGTTCATTTATCAGCTTACTGGAGGAGTCACGACCATCGCCGAAGAAGTGGAGGATAACAAAATGTGGTCCAGTAAAGGAAATGTGAGTGTGGGCATGGTGGCATTCAAGCAGTGCGCCGGGGGGGCAGGGTGTCGGCGTAGGCTTGGCAAAGGGACGGACGATGAATTCAATTACTGCAACTATGGGAACGGCGTCAAAAGATGTGCACAGAGAAACAAAGGTCCCCCCGAACACCACAATAACCATCACAGCCATAAAAGCCGGCTGCGCTACCACAGGAGGGAGTGGGTAATCACATCACAGTTCATGTGAGATAGGAGGGGAGGGAAAAATTACCCAAATTGCTGACTGCTAATCGGACCATACAACGAAATGATCGCAGCAAAATACACACAGATCTCATCAGAACCACAACATTTTTTTCCAATCCCGAATTGTCCGAATTTAAGGTGTGGTGTAGGAAGCCATAGGTGACATGCGCGAATTGGCATGCCTCGAGTTATTCCAAGGGTGCGTCTATGAGTCTAGACATGAGTGCGCCCGCACATGTCTCACAGTGCTATCTGGCTGCCTGGTAAAGCCCTCTGACCTCTGTGCGACCGTACTCTAGAAGGAGAGTACAGCGAAGATCCGACCACTCTGGCCATATCCCTCTGACACATCTGGCATCACAAAGGAGCGCACGTCCCACAGAACTGCCGCGCCGCTCACGGGGATGTTTCCCTTTTTTCGGACCATTCTCTGTAACACTAGAGGTGGTTTTGGGGGAGGACAACCCGATAAGATCGCAGAGTTTCTGAAATACTCAGAGCGGCCCGCTGCGAACCAACAACCATGCCATGTCAAAGTCACTTTCTCCCCACTGAAGCTCAGTTTGAACTGCGCGTTTCGTCTGACCATGTCACCATGCCTCAATTCATGATTTGCCACCAAGCTCGGACGAGCGACTGAAAGTGGCAGGATGAGTGTGGTTTGGATGTAATTGATATGAGATATATATAGTTGCCGATAAACTCGAGTAGGTACCTAAAGTTAACCTGCAAAACTGGAAAAACATCATGACCAGATTAGAACTGGTGTACGGGGGTGGGAAAAGCAAATAAGTCAGTAGAGGAGTTTTTCTAAATGAGAAAATATAGAGAAACCACCATTGCCCCTGGAATGAATCAACAGGCAATCTAGTGCCACAACCCTCAATAAAGTTAAGAGAACCCAAGTTTATTGTTATAAACCTGGTGCCAAACCCGGGCCTCCATGACCGCCGCCAACCGGGTGCCTCCACTTGTGGTCGACGCCACAGTAAAGCTCCTGTGAAGCTTCCACAGGAGCTTTACTGTGGCGGCGGTCGTATAGTGTCGGACCATCTCTGGAGTGGCTCTATTCTATGATTCTTCCCCCTTGAAGCATTCAAGGCATGTCTCAACCACGCTGCCTCTTTTCCATTGGAGACGCTGTTACCCACCTACCTGCCTCGCCGAGCGACGCCCTTTTCTTGGTCCATGGATAGTATACGGCCACCATATAGGAGAGGTGCCCACTTTATTTTTAACAGTTGATCCATACCTAGATCCACACAAGGTGCTTCTGGCCTGAAAAGCCGCAAATCGGCGAAACATGTAGCCTCTCAAGCACCGTGCCAAATGTGTTTTATCCATAATATCATTGACTTCATGTTTGTTTGGGCCGCTATACCCTCATGTGTGTTACGGGTTAGCGAGCATTCCATGTGTTGTTGTCGATTCTTCTGGTTTTCGACCATGTTTTATCTGCTGTGACAGGGTTCACATAATAAGTAGTCTTTATATACACTATTTGTTCAAATTGTTGGGAAGCTTCCCCCGGTCACTGCTCCAATCAAAGTCCAGAGGGAACCTTGTTGTGGTATTGGAGTGTTAAACGTATGGGCGGTGTGCTAGGCAGGTTAATACTTTCTAGTGTAAAGTACTTAATTTCCGTCTATGATTGAGACCTATATGTCGTGCAATCAGATTTGTAATTTTACCATTTGTAATATCTTGAATGTGTCCTGTATCTGACACTCCTTTTCTATATAGAAACAGTAACACCGGACACTGAACATGTCCCCAGTAGAAGAATACATTTTTGTACTTCTTATTCCTCTGATTATGATAGGGCACGATTATTCTCATCTTGATGTTTCTTTGTGCCTGTTTTTTTATAACAAACTGTCTATTTTTTGACAATACTTTTGATAGACTGTTTCACAAATTTTACTCTCTCCTCTGCTTTTAGTCTGGTCTGTAATTCACTTGACTTGTTGTTTAAAGTCTTTGAGCAATTGCGACCTAATGCGCAAGTATTGGTTGTATTGGATGCTCTGTTACTAAGGCCTTAGGATGGAACGGTTAGAGCCCTTAGTTCCCAGTCATCTCTTTCCCGGAACAATTTCATATCCAAAAAGGCTTTTTCCTAAAGTGGTTGTAAAGATCTTCTTTTTCCAACCCACCCAAATAAAATTTTGTATAGGTGGGGGCACAGCAAGTGCCCATAGCATCCCCTGTATTTGGAGAAAGTAACTTTCATTTCATCAACATAAAAGCATTTTGGGTGAGGACAAATTCCAACAATTCCACTACAAATTGATTGAACCTCGATTTAGTACATCTGCTTGTCCCAAATATTTTTTCTACTTTGATACCTTATTTGTGCGGTTTGCGCAATAGGGTACTTCTACATCTACTGTAGCAATATATAGCCCTCTATGTTCTTCATCAAGAGGACACAATGTGTCTCTGTGTCATGAGGGAACCGATATTACTTAGGGTCGCAGTATTTCATCCACAAATCGCTTGTTTTTCTCCGTAAGCAAGGCCCATCTCTGAAACAATAGTCTCCCGGTGGTGTTCATCTGTTTTGGGAGGGCTAGAATTTCGAAATCCTCAGGTGTGAGACAGTGTCTTTGTCAATAATTCCTTGTGTTCCGTAATACTCTCAAATGTCAGATTGGAACGATCTAATAGTTTTCCTTGCTATTGGTTAATCTGTGAGCATAATAACATGTTGCGTCAGTCAGTCGCTAATCTCTTACAAATTTTATTCTAGTAGACCATTCACAATTTTTCCAATTCTCTAAGTACCTGGACATGTTCAGCTGTTCAAGGCCTCAGTCTTAAGTCATAAATTTCCTAAGGAATCCAATACAGCAGCTAGGATTAGTCGATATGGGCAGAACAACTCAAAACCCACCCTCATAAACATTGGCCGTGACACCTGAATAGATTCTGTGTAAGGGAAGCTCAGGTCACTCAGCAACCAGGGAAAATTGACCTTTGATTAACTCTGAATTACTAATTGTATACTGCACCAAATTCATACTTCTTTTTATGCCGCCGTCGTAACTCCTGGTGGTGATTTGTATAGGAATGGTGATATTGTGAGACTAGAATCAGTGGTAGGATATCCCAAAATCAAGATCTCCACTACTTCAGTTTTGGGATAACCGAAGCACCATGTTTGGTTTCTATGAGTTAGGGAGAACCATCCAGATGGAAAATGCAAGCAGGTTCATTGCCACATGTATTCCCAGAGATATGACAATCATGAATGGTACTTTCTCGCTCCCCTTCGCCCCTCGTTCAATAAGCAAGGCTGAAACTTATAGTGATGGACGAACAATTCGCCCGTCGAACGTTCACGGCGAACGCTACATGTCGCAGTTCCACAATGCAGGCGAACATTATCCTGGTTTTCTTACCCACCCCCTACAACTAACATGGAGACAAAGTGCGACCCCATACCCTATACGTCAGGTGGTACAGTACATCCAATAACGCTTCCTTTCGCGCCTGGAGGATACCCCCCTTCTTACAAAGAAGCCCCCCCCAGCCCCATTTTTACATTATCCTGTTGTTCTCCGTACCTAGACAGATAGGAGAGCTGGCTGCTGATTGATGGATTGCTGAGCTACTTTTGCTATGTACACTACTCATCCCGTGATCTGCACTAATCGCTAAGGTGTTTCTGTTACATTTAGTTCATCATTCCTGAGCCACACAAGTCCTTCTCTGGGGTGGGGTATGCTGTACCCCCTTGCATTGCAGAGCAGATCTGACTAAATGGGATGGCAGAAGGTAACTTTTCCGGGTACCTGTGTCCGGTAATCCTTTTGCAAAATCTGTAATCTACATGTGATTTTCCTTCCGGCAATTAGACCTGAAGGACAGAGCACTTTAAAAACAAAATCCAGAGTTAGGGGCAGAAAATTTAGTCTCAATTGATCCCCCTCTGGGGCATGACCTTTCCCGGTGGTCGCACCCTTTGACTTTTTTTATTGAAAATTTGCTGCAAATATGATCTTGAAGGTGTGAGAAGTTCGGGCATCCAATTGAAGTCAATGGAGGTTTCGCCGTTCGCAAATGTTTCAGCGGGTATTTGCAGAGTTCGATTCTTTCGCCTGTTTCGCGAACAGGCCAACACTGATGTTCGGATCCATCACTACTGACTTATTTTAGATTAAGAGGTTTGGCCATCTCTGAGTTTTTAAAACCCTTCGGCTGAGGAGAAAAAAAGATGTCTTTCCTTTCTTTTCTTGTCCCTTACATTTGGAGTCCTTCCTTGTGTTTTTCATTTCCATGGTCCATGCTTACAATCCTCTCACTTTGCTGACTCGT
>JAHGUE010000038.1:11975-24686 GCA_036250615.1 Ptychadena robeensis | reverse complement strand
CCCCCCCCCCCCTGGAGCAGCATTGATATGGGGTCATCAGTAATACGTAGTGTATTTATGACCATCTTCACTTTCAAGGATGAATTGAGAAATCAACAATAAAGAGGAGTGCCAATCCGGAGTTGTATGGTAAGACTTAAGCTGGTCATACACGTGTCGGATTCCATGGCCAATTGATCACTCACCCAATTGATTCCGGCGATCTCAGCGGGAATGGGAGCTGCAATCCATCAGCCAATTAAGAGGATCCGATCACTGCATACCACCTTGTCTGAGTGATCACGTCCAATTGATCGGGGGCTCAGAATTGGATCCGACAGAGAACCAACAGGCGCTCGATAGATGACCTATTCGAGCGCAGTGTGGTGTCCTCACAATGACATCATCAAGCTGCGTTTAGGTAGTTTATGATTGGACAGGAATCAAGGCGCACCACTTTAGTTGCCCGATCAATTCTGTGGATGGGGAGCCTGGACATGTCTGTTACCTGTTCTACTGACCAGTCTTCCTGCTCGAAGACAGAGGTGGCCGCATGTACGGTGTGACATCAGTGCTCAAAGCAGACATCGATCTACTGCCCATCTGTAGGTGTATGGTCACCTTAAAGCGCACCTAAACTCAAAATTAAAAAAGCACTAAAAAATGTTATTACTTTTTTACTTACCTTTAAACTGTCCCAATAGCTTAAAAGTGCTCAAAAACCAAAAAATATTCATTAAGCAATCATGCTGATGCCTGTGGGAGCCGCCATTTTAGATTCAGTGTTTGATTCAAGGCTTGCATGAGTTGAGGCTGCAATATCGCCGGCGGCCACCGGGGGCGCCAGATACAATGTGTGTCAATAGACACAAACTGAAAGTAAAAAAAATAATAATAATAAATCAACGTGAATAGCTCCAAAACGCCGCGGCGGATGAGGAGATGCTCACACAGAGGTGGAGGGGTGAGGGGACAACTGTACAGATATCTCCACACAGGTAACAATTTTTTTTTTATTATTTACATATTGCCCCAATAGTCAGGGGTTGGCTAGCCAGGGGGGGAAAGTTTGTCTGGTGGGTTTAGGTGCCCTTTAAGGCTGGCCATACACGGTTCAATATTTCAGTTCCATTGATTTAAAACGATAGATTTTTTTGTCCTGTCGGGAAATTGATTCCTAGAACGTTCAACCAAAAGTTATCGATCTAAAGTGATCAGACATACTGGTAAATTTTAGTCAATTGTACAAATATGTACAGAAGGAATGGATTCCATCAAAAGAAAATCGAAACGCAAAATAATCGACCCGTGTATGGCTAGCTTTTCTCAAGTGATCTTATCCGTCCTTTGTAAGAAGGTGATATGATGATCTTAGGGCGATACACCACAACCATGTATAGAAGAGTCAATGGGCAGGGGCGCCCTTTATAGTCAGATAAGTGACCCTAAAATAAAATGTAAAATACTACCGGAATGGGAACCCTACATACCCGAATCCTTCTCACACCCCCCCCCCCCCCCCCCCCCCCCATGGTTCTGCTACTGTCCCAAGAATGGTGGTTTATTAGCTCAAGCAGAAGAAGTGAAGGAACATTTCATAGTCACAACGTGAGGTGAGTGGTGGTGGTATGGTGTCCCATTGTAAAGAGTCCTCGGGACCTCCCAATCTTGGGATTGACTGCATTGAGGGGTTGACTGGAAATTGACTTGGAATGTTGGCTAATTGACTTGGAATGTTGGCTAATTGACTTGGAACTACTTCTGGGTTCTGGTTAGGAAGGAAGTGAATGGTCTTTCAAAAGAGTAGGGAAAGGTGCAGAAATATAAAGACAGTTTGGTGAACGTTGATCTGTTCTGGACAACTTTTGGTCATAAACATTCTACTTCTTAGGTGACCTCCATGTTGGTGTTGTTGAGTTGTGTCATTCTTACACCCGACCTCATTGACTTCTAGACAGTTGATGATGGGAATAGTAAATCTGACCTCCGGCTTCGTTCTTCTGGGCTTCTCAGACCTTCACTACAACCATGCAGCTCTCTTCTCCAGCATTCTGGTCATCTACGTCCTCACGTGGACCTCCAACTTACTTCTCATAACTTCTATTAAACTATCTCCACGTTTGCACACGCCGATGTACTTCTTCTTAGGGAACCTGTCCGTGGTGGACATCTCTTTCTCTACGGTGACCGCCCCCAAGCTATTGTCCTGCATTCTTCATGGAGAAGCCTCCATCTCCTTCCTTGGCTGCTTCCTGCAGGTGTTCTTCTTCTTGTTTATGGTCGCCACTGAGAGTTTCCTCCTGGGCGTCATGGCGTTTGATCGATATTTGGCCATTTGTTTCCCTTTACGCTACACTATATTAATGAATAAAAAGGTTATGGTGACATTGACCATTGTGTGTTGGGTTGTAGGATCTCTACATTCGTTATTACATAGTTTAAATCTGTCACAGTTGTCCTACTGCAAGGACAGGCTGATCCACCACTTCTTCTGTGACGTGACCCCCCTCATCAAACTGTCCTGCTCCAGCACTAGACTAGCCGAGCTCTTATTATACGTCGAAGGCACCATTTCCGGCAACATGTCATTCCTGTTCATACTCGTCTCCTATGGGTTTATCGGACGGACTATAGTGAAAATGAAGACCAGCAGTGGCCGAAGCAAAGCCTTCTCCTCCTGTTCTTCTCATCTCATAGTGATTTGCATATTCTACGGCACCATTTTTTTCATTTACTTCCGTCCACCATCGGACTACTCCTCCCAGTATGACCGTATTGTAAGCATGGCCTACACCATCATCACCCCCATGCTGAATGCTTTCATCTACAGCCTGAGGAACCAAGACGTGAGGAAGACTCTGAAGAAACTCCTCATGCCTCACCACTTTGACATCTCTACAAATAAGCCGCAAAATGTAGGATAAGATGATACTCAGATACACAGCGCACCTTGTGTACATTCATTAGAGAAAGATACATTTCGTTATTCAGGTATAATATTTCTCCATGTGCAAAGCTAGAAATGTACAGGGCGAGCCATTTCTATGGATACACCTTAATAAAATGGGAATGGTTGGTGATATTAACTTCCTGTTTGTGGCACCTTAGTATATGTGAGGGGGGAAACTTTTCAAGATGGGTGGTGACCATGGCGGCCATTTTGAAGTCGGACATTTTGAATCCAACTTTTGTGTTTTCAATAGGAAGAGGGTCATGTGACACATCAAACTTATTGGGGATTTCACAAGAAAAACAAAAAAACAATGGCGTGCACTAAAGTGTAACGTCACTTTATTCTTTCATGAGTTATTTACAAGTTTCTGTCCACTTATAAAATGTGTTCAATGTGCTGCCCATTGTGTTGGATTGTCAATGCGACCCTCTTCTCCCACTCTTCACACACTGATAGCAACACCGCAGGAGAAATGCCAGCACAGGCTTCCAGTATCCGGAGTTTCAGGTGCTGCACATTTCGTATCTTCACAGCATGGACAATTGCCTTCAGATGACCCCAAAGATAAAAGTCTAAGGGGGTCAGATCGGGAGACCTTGCTTCATGATGATGTGTTTCCCTCTTTATGCGCTGAAGCCGGCACGTTCCCTGAGTTTTTCCAGCAAGATGGTGCGCCACCACATTATCAGTGTCAGGTCCGAGCATTCCTAGATGAACAGTTTCCTGGAAAGTGGATTGGTCGCCGTGGGCCAGTTGAATTGCCCCCAAGGTCTCCCAATCTGACTCTGCAAGATCTATGCCAAGAATCTCAGATAAAGGCAATTTCTTCTCCAAAGTAACACGCTACGGCTGATACCAACTAGGGGCACATAGCCCAGAGTTTCACTCTAAAGCAGGGAACAGTTGATATTGGAGCCATTTGATTGTAAAAAGACCCAAATACCATATATACTAGAGTACAAGCCGACCCGAGTATAAGCCCAGGTACATAATTTTATCTACATAACGGGGGGAAAAAGTATTGACTCAAATATAAGCCGAGGGTGGTAAATAGAAAGCCAGATAGTGGAGTTTTCTAAATGAGAAGAATATTGAGAAAGCACCATCGCCCCCAGGAAGGAATCAGGGTGAATCTTAGTGCAGCACCCTCAATAAATGGGTTTTCACTGCACTTCTTATGATTCAAACATGAAAATACATTTCCATTTAAATAGTATTTTTATAATTGGGACCAATACATGGAGTAGAAACATATTTTCATTTTTGAATAAAAGGTTGTGGAGTGTTCTATTTGATTTCATTTTTAATTCTATCTCTTTTTACAATGAGCCACCAGATGGCAGTGTGGAGAACATGGAGCTCCAGCTGTAGCGGAGCTCCACGCAGCCTGAACCCGGGACAGGTGAGTGGACCCTTACCGGACCCCCTGACTCGAGTATAAGCTGAGGGCAGATTTCTCAGCCCATTTTTTGGGCTGAAAAACTCGGCTAATGCAAGAGTATATACAGTACATTTAAAATGGCCAATCAAGATTTACCTTATAGGTAAATGTGATGGACAATCGCTATATGTGTGTCAGTTGGTGCTGAGCTCTTACAATATTCAATTTCTGCCGGACCATTCACAATTAATCCAACCCTCTAAGAAAACCAGCTGTCCAAACAACTTTTGTTGGCGTTTCTTAGAAGTCTTCTAGCAGACAGACAGAAGATTCGTTTATCCAAGCTTCAAACTATTTGATTTAAGAAACCCTCATAAAACACTGGTCATGTGACATGAAAGGGAGCCGTTGGGGAGGGGAGTTCGAAGCCTCTCCAGTCACCCAAAGGGTAGGGGACATCTGAACTTTTATTCACCGTGCCAATCAATAATTGTATAAATGGCCAATAAACTCATACTTCCGTAAATGGTAGATACTGGTAAATCTCAGGGATGGTTCTCCATAGGAAACGGGATATTGGGAAACCAGAATGAAGCTTCTAGCATATTCCATCCATCCATGTTTGGTGTCTATCATCTCAGGGGTTCATACTGGTGTTGAATATGTACACTGATTCATGGTCACATATATTTCCCGGAAGATATGAATACTCAGCACGTTTATGTGAATGTGATGTCTTCTCCCCCTCCCTTCTTATGAGAGGGCTGGTCAGCTCTGGTTACAGCTCCATCCCCCTCATAAAACTCCCTGTCACATGAAAGACGCTGAGTTGGAATGGGTGAGAGCTGAACATCAGGTCACTCAGGATCCAGGGATTATAAACCATTGATTAACCTTTTGAATTGATAATGATGGAAGTTGGCAATAAACTCATACTTCCGTTCATGGTAGATGCTGGTAAATCTCAGGGATGGTTCTCCATAGGAAACAGGATATTGGGGAACCAGAATGAACCCGAACTGCCGTCTTTAGGATCTGATACCCGTCATCACATCACTAGTCTGGACAGCTGGGCTACAATACTTTCAGACTTATGACAAGGACAAACTTCTGGAACTTTGGAGTGTCATCCACAGTAAACTCTGACATTCTGATCAGACCAGTTCCCTTTTCCCCTATTTTTACCCCATTTATTTTACTTCCAAATCTCTGTTCATTTGTGTTTTTATCTTTATCCATAATCTTTCTCATGCACAATTTTATATATTAAAATAGATGAGCAAAAAATCATTTTGGTCTCCTGTTCTAAATGACCCGGACAAGAACCTAGGCACCTGAAGAAACGTAACCAGATTTTTTCAGAAAGGTTGTATTGAAATAAAAATGTTTTCCACAGGAATAATTTAGTTAGGAGTCTTCTTGCTCACTGAAGAGGTGGTGGCAGTTTTTTACTGTTTTATACTAGTTTACCGATATATATATTGTACTGAGATTGTATAGTGTATTCACAACCTCAACTAGATCCAATTGTTTACCGTGTCACAGTGAGGAAAGCATTCCGAGGGCTCCCAGTGGCCGGGACCGGAACTGCAACTGTAACACAGAGCAAGGAATTGGAGTTAGGGGGGTTTGTGAGAGTAATAAAGGGTTCAAAAAGAAATAATAGAAGAATAACTGTATATTATATATCACTTGTTTATATGTTTAATCATTTTGTATTCTTTACATCTCTTTTCACTAAGATTATTTACATCTCTATGGTAGGTAGCTCTATGAATATTTAGATCTCTATGGTAGGTAGCTCTATGAATAGTTAGATCCCTATGGTAGGTAGCTCTATGAATATTTAGATCTCTATGGTAGGTAGCACTATGAATATTTAGATCTCTATGGTAGGTAGCTCTATGAATAGTTAGATCTCTATGGTAGGCAACCACCCACATTGCCAGTATATAAAACTGTCACTGGCCATGAGCATTGGTCGTTCTAATGAGCTCCCGGGGTCTCCTCTGAGATATTTGTATTCAGACAGAAGACAAGACTCTAACCCTTCCCTTACTCACCATTTGATGCACACACTATATGCTCTTTTGCCCCCTTCCCTTCATTTTTGCTGGTCATCTACCTCCCCCTAGCTCTGTATACCATTTCTATAACCAATCAATTCTGAGCAGAGTTGGCCCTGTACCCTGCCTCTGCCCTCCCTGCCCAACTCACCCCATCACTGGCAGCATATGCACATCCAGAGCCTCCAACAAGCTGCTGGTAAGGTAAGTCTGGTCATAGGAGAACCATCATGTTGGGCTTCCAAAGGAAGGTCCCCACACAGCTGGAAGAATAGACTTGTCCAGAAAGCCTAGGTGTGCTTCATTGTGCTTCATTTGTAATATTTGCCCCCGAGGAGCAAATATTACAAATCATATTCGTTATTCATTATTTTTAGCATTCATAACAATCCACCTCATTACAGTTACAGCAACAACCCCGGAGAGGATCTCCATAACATAATTCATGGAGGGATTGCTCATTCCCTGGTGGCCCCAGTTCTTCTAGAGAAAGGAAGCCAGATATATGGAGAAGTTTCTATCTCTGATATTTGTCTTCTCTCAGGTAAGTGATCTGTAGGTGGCAGAGACTCCGCACCTTCCATCCAGAGTCAGGACTACCCAGGCTGGGGCAGGGGGACGTCGGGGTATTTTACCGGCCATGAGTTGGGTGGTGTAATGGAAGCACTGGTTTTAGATCCTCCAAACTTCTACAGGAAGTAGCTATAAATCTATCAAAATAATTTGTATTACACAAGAACCCAAAGAAGATACATCACAATCCAGGGTCTTCCCCACAACAAGCAGTGGTTCCCAACCTGTGGGTCAGGAGCCCCTCGGGGGTCGAACAATGATTTCTACACGGATCGCCACTTTCCCTGAAAGCATTAGAGTGGGGTGGGCAGTAAAGAGGCAGAGTAACGCCCCCTTCATCTCTCCCTCCTAACAACCAACCCCTCACATCATCACCACAAGCGGGGTGGGGAAATAGGAGGGGGACATTATACTTACCCGATCGTGGTATTTGGAATACAGGAGTGACACTCCACACCGGCACTTTTCAAATACAGGAAGTGACATTTTGTGACATCACTTCCGGGGTCTAAAACGGTTGAGAACCACTGCCATAAAGAGATACCTAGTTGGTGGACGTACCCCCAGTGCTTCTTCTATTGACCCCAACATAGTGGCTTCATTTGCTCAAGCGAAGAGATGAAGGAACGTGGGGTGAGTGGTGGTTGTATCACAGAGCGTTCCGTTGTAAAGAGTCCTCTGGAACTCCCAATCTTTCTAATATCTACATTTTGGGTTGACTTGAAGGTTGGCTACAAGTTCACATTAATATCCCTTCCTTTTGTAGTGTCGTGGAGGTGAAATATAGCATGCAACCAGGTCCTTTTGGGTGAATGTCCTCTGTCCGGCCACCAAACACCGCTCACACCCCAATAAAGCAAAGGTCCACGCAGCTGGGCTAGGCATAGGGGCTATGTACAGTTTATTGAGGAGTATATACATACAGGAACCAACTCACGAGGGCAGACCAAATATGTATACATTTTCTGTAGGTTCCAAACATCCTGACAGCAGTAGCTCTGTATTCCAGGAAGCTGGAATTTGGTTCAGTCCCCCACAACCAAGCCAAAAGACCCCTTTTTTTGCACACAGCGAACCACACAAAAATGCACGTGTGGCTAGATCTCCCGCTCCTAAAGGAGCTAGGTAAGCTGCCTAGCTGACTACAACCAGAGTCTAGTCTCCCGAGTCCGTGTGGAGAGGACTCCCTCCGAAGAGGGTCCCAAGCTTGGAGAGACTGCTGGGCCAAGGCAGTGAGCAGTCTCTCCTCACCCCTTTCCGGGGTTTAACCCCCGAAGGATGGCGACACCCACGACACCCGTACTAGTGAGCAAGAGACAGGCGTGCATAGGGGTGGGGGGGGGGGACTACAAAAAAAATTAAGTACCCTGTGCAAAGCAGAGATGGGGTTCAGACTTGGGCATAAACGTTGCCAAGGTGTAGCTACCAGCTGCTATAACCATGGACAAGGTTGCTGTAGGCTCTCTCAGAATGAAGAACGATCCAGTCAGGGTGGCACACTGTAGGTTAGTGGAGATCACCTCACCCAGGGAATCTCGTCTAGGGACACCACTGAGGGAAGCTGCAGTCATCAGGGAAGCCACATCAGAAAAGCCCAGAATGTTCTGAGGAATTAATATTTATAACCTGAGAAAGGGGCGGGCTTAAGGCCTGTAACTGGGCAGAACAGAATAGTTACATTTAGAGGAGAGAGCCAAAACAGCGGGAAAAAGCTATTAACCCTGTCCTTGCCAAAGAGGTTCCAGCAACTGGTAAACACGTGTAGCCCTTTAAGGGACACACACCAACTATATACAGCACTACTCATGCATATATACACAGTGCAAGATATACAGACTTGTGGCCCTTTCTCTGGTCATTACACTTCCAGGAACCTCTTCTGGGTACTTAGGAAGGAAGTGAATGGTCTTTCAAAGAATAAAATACAAATCAAATGAATGATTGTTATTTCTTGCCTGCTACCAGGAGGAATATATTAAGAAATACAAAGACAGTTTGGTGAACCCTGACTCTTCTGGACAACTTTTGGCAATACAAATTCTATGGTAAGGGTGACCTCCATGTTGGTGTTGTTGGGTGGTGTCCATCTTACATCCGACCTCATTGACTTCTAGACTCTTCATGATGGATAAGTTCAATCTGACCTCCGGCTTCATTCTCCTGGCCTTCTCAGATCTTCACTACAACCATGCCGCTCTCTTCTCCACCATTCTGGTCATCTACGTCCTCACGTGGACCGCCAACTTACTTCTCATAACTTCTATTACACTTTCCCCACACTTGCACACGCCGATGTACTTCTTCTTGGGGAACCTGTCCGTGGTGGACATCTCCTTCTCTACGGTGACCATCCCCAAGCTTCTGTCCTGTATTCTTCATGGAGAAGCCTCCATCTCCTTCCTTGGCTGCTTCCTGCAGATGTTCTTCTTCTTGTTCCTGGGCTCCACTGAGAGTTTCCTCCTGGGCGTTTGATCGATGTTTGGCAATTTGTTTCCCTTTACGCTACACTATATTAATGAATGATAACGTTATGGTGACATTGACCATTCTGTGTTGGGTTGTAGGATCTCTACATTCATTATTACATAGTTTAAATTTGTCACAACTGACCTACTGTGAGGACAGGCTGATCCACCACTTCTTCTGTGATGTGACCCCCCTCATCAAACTCTCCTGCTCCAGTACTAGACTAGCCGAGCTCTTACAATACACTGAAGGCACCATGACTGGTAATATCCCATTCCTATTCATACTCATCTCCTATGTTCTCATCGGATGGACTATAGTGAATATGAGGACCAGCAGTGGCCGGAGAAAAGCCTTCTCCTCCTGCTCTTCTCATCTCATGGTCATCTGTCTCTTCTACGGCACCATTATCTTCATTTACTTCCACCCACCATCTGACTACTCCTCCCAGTATGACCGTATTGTGAGCATGGCCTACGCCATCATCACCCCCATGCTGAATGCTTTCATCTACAGCCTGAGGAACCAAGATGTGAGGAACACTCTGAGGAAAGTCCTCATACCATCTATATAAATAAGTCTCCGATTGAGGGATAAGATGATACCAAGACAAACTTGTAGAAGGTTCATGCCGCGCCTTGTATACATTCATTAGAGAAAGAAACATTTGAGGGATTAGACTTTTCCATCCTATATTACTGCTAAGCTCCATATTTAGATTTATTTAAATATAGGACCTCCCTAGATCTCCAGATTCTAAAGATCAGTTTTGGCACTGTTAGGTCTCAAAACTGTGACCAGCAGCATTCTGGACAATAGCCTTGCCCACTAGGCTGTCTGCCCTCCTGGACTTTCCTGGGTACTAAGTCATTCCTCTCCCTTGCTCCAGCCTTGCCTTGCTAATTGCCATGATCACCTGCACCTGCTACTTCCTTTATTTATATCCAGCACCAGGTCCTTGCTGATTAGTGTGCTTTTGAACTCTGATCTAGCTGCATCTCCCTGCTACTACTACTGAACTACCGCTGCTGACCCTGAACCGCCTACCAACCATTCTTCTGCCTTCTCCATTTATCTGAACGTCTACCACTGCCGACCCGGACTGTCTCACTACTCTGCTTGCCGCCCGCCTCGACTCTCTGCCTGTTATCTCACTACTACGCCTCCTGCGGCCCTTGCCACTGGAATCCACTCCACCAGCCTGGTGTCCTCCTACTCAGGTGAGCCAGATAGGACACTTACAGGCACGAAAACAAAGTTCCTACATATAACGGAAAACTTCCTTTGTGATTGTGAACTGAAACGTGCTGCTTCTGGATTTTCACCTAGAAAGGTTTCCAGAGATTGTTACATAAGATCTGCTGAGGGGGGTCAGACCCCATCACTGTGTATGAGAACGACAGGTAGATCCTCCAATGTGCCGATGTAACGCTGGGCAGTGTGAGTGGGTGCACTACCACGACCAGGTTTTTTTGGATGCTCGATGTACCCCCGTCTATATGGCTTGACACTAGATTCGTTCCTCATCCACTCCCAATAAACTATTGTCCACCAGTCCACATAGGGGATATTTACAATGTTTACTACAGGCATTCTCCATCATCCAAATGGTAGGGATGGGGCGTACAGCTTAGGGTCTATGTTGGAAACACAGAGGTAGACAGACAGAGGAAGATGAAGGGCGTCAACTCTGCTCCGGTGACGCACAGCAATCCTCACAAGATGCAGGAACAACAGAATGGCCCAGAATATTCTGTAAACCACAATTATATAGACTAAGGCCAAGGAGTGGTCAGTATCAGTAACTGGGCAGATTAGATTAGATACATTGAGAACTGGGAGGGCTTCGGCTGGACCTCGGGTGACTCAGCAGCAGGTGCTTGACACATTAACAAATTTTACAGACAATAACAACATTTTTACAAACATTAACCATGTCATGGCCTGACCTGTGTATTTACACATTTAAGTGAATTTCCACTTCACTACACCGACACAACTGGGAACTGTAACCCTTCATGCGGCACATGAGTCGAATTCATGAGTTACAGAATTACTGTATTTTTCGAGCTGTAAGACGCACTCTTTTCCCATTTAAATCAATGAATAAATGTCCCTGCGTCTTATAGTCCGAATATGTATACTTTTTTTGAGGTTCCAAACATCCTGACAGCAGTAGCTCTGTATTCCAGGAAGCTGGAATGTGGTTCAGTCCCCCACAACCAAACCAGAAGACCTCTTTTTTTTGAGGCCTTAAACGTGAAACTCTGCACCTGGTGCAAAAAAGTGAAGTGCACACAGTGAACCACACAAAAATGCCCGGGTGGCTCGATTGTCCCACTCCTAAAGGAGCTAAGGACTCGTTCCCCAAAAAGGGGTGACTAGTGGATCAGACAGCCTAAGCCATCTGACCCTCAGGGTGTCCCGTTCCCTTGGTGAACGCGACCGTAGTCCAGTCCAAATATTAAGGGCCGTGTAGAGAGGACTCCCTCGATGGGCGCCCTTCGAAGGTGATCCCAAGCTTGGAGAGACTGCTGGGCCAAGGCCATAAGCAGTCTCTCCTCCCCACTTAAGCCCCAAAGGACGGTGCCACCCGTACAAGTGAACAAGAGACACGCGCTCATAGGGGGGTGTGGGGGACTGACTACAAAAAATAAATACCCTGTGCAATGCATGGGGCAGGCCTAGCGGCCGGCTTTATACATTGCTCTGGTCATGGCCAAAAGGTGCCCCCAGAGGTAGGTGCTCAAAAAGTTGTGCGTCTGGTGTCCAACATAAAAGGTAAAAGGTGGTCCTCCACCAGTAAGTTTTATTGGCACCCCTGAGTCCCAACCAGAGGCACTGAATGCAGAAGGCCCATCCTCGACCCCCTGACCAATCACAAGATGCCCCTACCAGGAGGCGTGATGACCAGTACTGGCCCACATACTCTACCTGAGAAAGGGTCGCAATGACCCAAATCAAAGACATGGATTCCCAATGTCACCTTACCCCTCATGGAAGTTCCAGGTACATGGAAGACCCCCATATATTCCCTTCACCAAGTGAGGAAACCCGGACCCCAATCCCGGAGGAAAGAATGATACAAGGAATCCCCATAGGGAACTGATTAGAACAGATACTACACTTGATCTTAGTCAATCGAAGACGCCCATTTTTTCTGTGTGGTTCACTTTTGTGCGCTCACTTTTTTGCACCAGGTGTCATAGTTTCACGCAATGTGTGTGCACACAAGATGCTCGAAATATTCGACTTGCTAACTTTCAGAGCTGATTGTAAAGCCCCTGAACATG
>JAHGUE010000037.1:51701-62386 GCA_036250615.1 Ptychadena robeensis | reverse complement strand
ATGTTGGCGCTCTTCTTAATCTGTGGCTTAGGTATGCAAAAAGCGGCGTTGTGAGAGCCAGGAGAAAGCAATATAGTTCTACCACGGGCCCCCTCAACTACGTCTACGTTGTAGTGTTTTGCAATGTGGGATGATGATTACCATGTTCAGGGGGGGATTTGTATAATGAAATCAGCTGTCTCAGTATAAGGCTCTCAGGGAAGGTGAAAGCTACAAAAGACATTGTATTGGGAAAAAAAAGGGAAAAGAAAGGAAAAAAAAGAAAAATGAAGGGAAAAATATAACAGCAACGTCTGGCAGCTCCTTCCAGGGAGGAAAGCGGAGTACAGCAAAGT
The DNA here is from genome assembly GCA_036250615.1 of Ptychadena robeensis. Taxonomy (NCBI): domain Eukaryota; kingdom Metazoa; phylum Chordata; class Amphibia; order Anura; family Ptychadenidae; genus Ptychadena; species Ptychadena robeensis. The sequence continues at coordinate 62,051 of JAHGUE010000037.1, read as the reverse complement.
CCCGAAAGATCGTTTATTTATTTCACCAGGAAAGTAGTGAACCCGGCGTTCTATAACCGTCTCTGCGTCTGTCCATACAATGCAGTGCCACCCCGCTTCTACAGCAACACGGCACCCAGTGGGAGATTGTTGGTGAGATGGGGGGGGGTGCCACCCGTCTACTAAATATACAACTGACACCTCGCCTCCAGCCTCTGAAGACCTCCCGGGGCCCCAACTGGGAGTACGTCACCAGCATTGCTGTTGTTTCAGGGGCTATGGGGCTCGGGATGCCGGCCACACGTCACACCGTCACGGGAGAGGGAAAGCGAGAGAGAAGGACGGAAAAGGGCACGGGAGGAGGCGAGAGGGGAAGGAAGGAAAAGGGAAGAGGAAGGAGGAAAGGAAAAGAGGAGAGAAAGGAGAATAGAGAGGAAGAAAGGAAGGAAGGTGTAAGGGGAAGGAAGGGGAAGGAAGGGAAGGAGAGGACGGAAAGGAAGAGGAAGGCTCTAAGGAAGGAAGGGAAGGAAAGGAAAGGAAGGAAGGAAGAGGAAGGAGGGAAAGGAGGGAGAGATAAGTGAAAAAGGGAAGAGGAAGGAGGAAATAACGAAGAGGAGAGGAAAGGAGGAAGGAAGGAAGCAGAAGGGAGAAAAAGAGGGAACGGGAAAAGAGCGGCAGGGAGAAGGAGAGTGGCAGGAAGAAGACACGGGCAACGAGGAAGTGGCCCTAGCGGAGAGAAAGGAAAGGAAGACAAGGATGACTGCTTGTGGTTGGGGAGACTACAAGGAAGGAAGGAAAAGGGCAGAGGACGGAGGTACCAGAGGAGAGACAAGGAAGGGAGGGAAAGAACGGCATGTGAGAGGAAGGGAGGAAGGAGGGAAGAAAGGAGGAAATTAAGGAAGGAAGTGAAAAGGAAGGGAGAAGAAGGAAGACGAAGGAATGTAGGAAAGGACGGCAGGCCCGAGAAGTGAGAAGGACGGTAAGACAAAATACTGAACCTTCATTCCTTAACTCTTACTTCCTTCCTCCGTCCTCCCCTTCCTTCCCCCCCCCCCTTCCTTTCTTACTTCCTCACTTTCTTCCTTTGCTGTTGTGCCCGTGACAACGCCCTTAGAGGAAGCAGGACTCGTGGCTCTTGGGTTCACACCCGCTGGTTTGTGACACTACGTTTCTGAGATGGAATGAGTTATATATTATAACAGTAAGTACTCATAGGACTTACCTCGGCCACCACACTCGTCATAAAGAAGAAGCGATATACAGAAAACGATTAGTTAAATCTACACGACTTTGCCCAGTTTCCTTCCTTGGCCGCTCAGCAATTTGAATGACTTAGAAGTTGGATAAAAGCGTCTCTGCAGTGAAACGCGTCGGACTCTTTTTTCTGTACATCAGACGGGGGAGGAGGGAACGTGGACGCATGGATTTGGCCCCAAAGAAGGACAGAGCCTCCAAATGAGGAGCAGCTGGGAGGTCTGAGGATCTCATTATCCGTGATACAGAAAGCCATAAAACTTGTGTTCTCACCTAATTAGTACCGATGGCTCCAATGCGATGATACCATTCGTAAAAATCTTTGAAGACGCGTTTTACCCCGAGGCGTCCGCTAAACGAGGCTTTGAACCGGAGTCAAAAAAATTGCTCATTATCTGCGGCCCTTTAATGGTCGTTAGTTACTCACCACTTCCTGTCTGTATCTCAGGAATTATTGGCAGAGACAATTAATCTTCATCATTTAGCAGCGTAGTTGTTAAACCCCAGGAGTCCGCCACGCGGCTTCGCCATTCGCTCGCCATCATCCAGGATTCTGTCACATTTATATCACTTCTCATGCGATCTGCTGGGTAGCAGAGGCAATGAGAATGGATGGCTATGTAAGGCCCCATATTGTGTACTAGCATGGTACAAGACCCCCTGCCCGCCCAGCCTAGTGCCTGCATACCGGGGATTGAAGTCCCCAAAAGATAAAGAGATATCAAATGCCAATCCACAATCTGAGAGAACAACGTAATATAAGAGAGAGATAGGAACGCGGAGCATCAAAATATCCCTGTCAGCCATCACTGTCAGTGTATGGGTGGTGTTTGGCTGGTGTATGGGTGGTATAAGGGAGAAGTACAGGTGGTGCATGGGTGGTGTATGGGTGGCGTTCTGGTAGTGTGTGGGTGGGGTATGGGTGGTAAAAGTATGGAGTACAGGTGGTGTATGGGTGGTATTTGGCTGGTGTATGGGTGGTATAAGGGAGGAGTACATGTGGTGGAAGGGTGGTGTTCGGCTGGTGTATGGGTGGTATAAGGTAGAAGTACAGGTAGTGTATAGGTGGTGTTAGGCTGGTGTAAGGGTGGTATAAGGTAGAAGTACAGGTGGTGTAAGGGTGGTGTAAGGCTGGTGTATGGGTGGTATAAGGTAGGAGTACAGGTGGTGTATGGGTGGTGTTAGGCTGGTGTATGGGTGGTATAAGGTAGGAGTACAGGTAGTGTATGGGTGGTGTATGGGTGGTGTTAGGCTGTTGTATGGGTGGAATATGGGAGGAGTACAGGTGGTGTATGGGTGGTATTTGGCTGGTGTATGGGTGGTATATGGGAGGAGTACAGTTGGTGTATGGGTGGTGTATAGGGGGTATTAAGGAAGAGAACAGGTAGTGCAGCGTAGTTGTTAAACTCGGAGCATCAAAATATCTGTCAGCCATAACAATAAAAATCAGCGCAAAGCAATCCAAGTTACGGTAAAAAAATGGAAATGCATTGGACGAGTTAACATCACATGGAAAACACCAAATGGAGACAATGACTAACAGAGAGAACCAATATATGGGTGCATGGTAAATGGAAGGCCATACGTTCCGGGTGGTCCCTCATGATAAGTATGAAGATAGGGGAATGGAGGGGAAGCATTAGGAACTGCCAGTCCAGCCAACAGAACCAACGGAGTGGATGGAAATCCGCCCTGGAATGGAGGGCAGCAGATAATTCCTCTATTGTGTTATTGATAAAAGTTTTTGAGCATCAACTGCCGCCTCTGTCGTCTGGTTGATTCCTGTGTCGTTACAACCAGCACATCACACCGATGATGTTCCTCAATCCAATTCTTCCTGAACACTGTCAGGGACCCGCCCGCTGTGACAAAGGGAAGAAAAAACAGACAAAATATACCCTCCAACAGAACACAATGTGTGAGCTCGTCCTTGAACCAGTGACTCCTAGGGTCCGTAGGCTCACCTGAGTCTGAGGACACTGAGGCTGGAGAGGGGAGAGAAGCCCAGTGGCAAGGACCGCAGGACGCAGCTGGCAGCACGATAGAGCAAAGAAGTAGTCAGGTAACAGGTGGTAGGTCAGGGCAGGCGGCAATAAGCCTAGTCAGACAATCCAGGTCGGCAGCAGTAGAAGTAGATAGTAATGAGGGATCAGGCAGAAGAGTAGTCGAGGGCAGTTCCGAGGTTAATCAGTAAACGCAGAGGTGTAGCACGATCAAGGCTCAGGAGCAACAATAATCAGCAAAGGAAGGTAGCAGAGGGTTGGGCTTTATAGGGGAAGTAGCAGGTGTCAAAGATCACAGTAATTAGCTAGGCTGGCAGGAACAAGGAAGATCAGGGAGATTCAAGGATGAGTAGTCCAGAGAGGACGGTAGCCTAGTGAGTAGAGCACCCGCCTGAGGTGCAGCCGGTCATGGATTCAAACCCCAACAGACTCCTTCATGCTGAACCCCTAACGCAAAGGGAGGGAGGTTGGGGGGCTTCATTCCGCCAAAATGGCCGATCCTCCTTCACATACATCACTTCCGGATTGTGCAATCTGTCCTCTGATCCATTACGCCCCAGTCAGACACTCACGGTGCCCTGCCTGGGAATTGGTAGGGAGTCCTCTTATTGGACCCTCTGCGCCTGCTGGTCATAAGTCAATGTTTAATGTAGCCAATCGCAGAGCCCGTAGTAGTCCGCCGGCCCCAATCATTGGTTTCCATAAATAAATATTTACATTTCCAGCGTTCCTCTTCCTCGGTGACATCAGACGTAATCCAGACTTCATTATCTCTGCACTCCGAGCAGGGAGACGGCAACCTTGGGGAATAACGCAGACAGCTCTGGGCTTTTTATAGCGATGCGACTCCGAGAGGTTTCAGGGAAGAAAAAGAACCAATTATATTTGAAAGTCACACAAGAGGAGACCCTGAAGCAACACGAAGAGTCACTCAGATCATCGCTAATTTCCCCCGAATCAAATGTGTATTTAAAATAATTATTATCAACATTTCTTCACATCGCTTTCTCATTATCCGCATTTCAAGAGAACCTGTCTGCATGAGGAAAGCAGATCCCTGAGCTCGGGTTACATGATACCGGACCAAGTCTATTAGTGTAGCATTGAGCGGGTTGTGGAGCGGAATGGGAAGTGCATGGTAGGAGAAACCTGTGTGTAAGGGGTTAAGTGTGCTGTGCTGAGATACTGTGAAGCACTGTAATGTGACCTTGTTGTTGTGCAGAGCAGATGCAGGGCCAGGCCGACACAGAGGCTGAAGAGGCTCCAGCCTCTGGGCGCTGGTCAGATCTGGGGTTAAACTTCTGACGGCTCCATCTTATCCTGCACTTTCTTCTCAGTATTGCTGTTGACAAGATGGAGCCGTCCAGCTAAGCTCAGATCAGCTCTAAGCTGGCCCAAGTGCGCCCCTCTCCCAGCCCAATTTGCATATGAATGTCCCGCGGCCACCCGGGGGGCCGCGGGACATTCATATGCAAATTGGGCTGGGAGAGGTGCGCACTTGGGCAGCTCAGCCTCTGTTGTTGGTGGACCTTGTCCCGGCCCTGAGCAGATGTCTGTGTCTTGTTGCTGTAAAGGTCAGGAACATGGCAGAAGATTCCATCTGATGTAACATGACATGCCATATGGGAGTGCCCAGCCTGGGGAGAGGTATTATAAGGCCCAGTTAGGGGTGGAGCCAGGTCTTCCCTGGAGTATCCGAGTGCTGAACCGTTGTGGTGGTGTTAGTGCTGCATTGCACACTGGACAGACACGGCTGGTCTGTGGGCTGGAGACAAGAGATCGCAGAGATGTACCTAGTGACTTTCCCCTTCTTCCCCTAATGGAGGCAAGGGTACCCTAGCCCTGGTAGGAGGTGACACCAGGTGGAGTGCGGGGCTAGGAAGAGAGAGACAGGCTGAGAGCACAATGGCTGCTCCCAGATGGCTGACATGACGATGACATTGACTGTGAAGCTGTAGCTGTGATGTGGAGAATAGAGGTGCCAGATCTTACACCAAAGTCATCATGTGTACAGACTTATTGAGAGTCCAGCAATGGGGACACTGCCTCCCAGGTGAGCGATGATCTGTCACCAGGTGCAGAGGCCAAGGCAGAGTTCTGGAAGGGACCAGACAGTAACCCCTGATTAACCACGGTGTGTCTGATGGAAGGTAAGCTGCACGCTTATGGATGGAGTATTTAAAGTTCAATCACCAGTCAGGCCAGGGATGGGGAACGAGGCTTAGGAGTTACAAACAGGTCAAACAATAAACCAGCTGCTGAAAGGCTGAGGCTCTAACCCAGTGGGAGAGAGATATAAAGAAGACAGACAGTCTATGGTGTCTGGCTATGCTGAAGGGGGACTTCCTCCTTCCCAACAAGTGCTCACTAGAGACACTCAGTGGCTGAAATTGTTATTGCAGCTTCACTGTATCATGTATACACTACTTCAAAAATAAAAAAATTTAAATTGCCCAAATTCTTTCAGTTTAATTGGTAAATGTATATGATTTATGTCACTCGGATAACCGCAGGGAAACACTAATATAACTGGAAGGTTTCAGTTAGGGGTGTGACACTGGTAATGTAAGTTACTAAAATAAGATTTAATGTTGTTGGAGATTTGGGGGGTGAAAGTCAGAGTAGACATATGTAAGGCCATGTGTGCACTGCTGATGCGCGCCGCAACATTTGCAACCTACAGGCTTAGGGCGCTATTTATTTAGCATACCAAAAACAGCGCCCGGACAGCATCAGACACTGCTTTTAGATGTCTTGGGGACAGACCAGCTGGTGACCTATGGATGGAGGCCGCTAACTTGAGGCTCAATCAGGAACAGGGAGGTCCATCTGCAGCAGAATCTACCATGCAGGAGGCTGACAAAGAGGACAGTGAGGGAAACAGCGAGGAAGACCACCATACATATGGGGTGAGTACCAAACCCCATCTCCTGGTACTCACCTAAGGAGCACCCCTGCTTATATACAATACTGTTACAGTACACTATCATCTAATAAGAAACATTCTTCTGAAGAATTCCGATACAAAGTCTATAAAATGTTTCCAGCTTTTCTTTTGAACAAATATAACTTCTGTCGAGATCAGAGCTGAAGGGAAGTATCTGCACACCAGATTGGAAAGGAGAAGCTCTATCTGTCAGAAGAGCAGCAGACCGATGCCCCAGGTTGCTCCTTCTTGGTATATTTCCCTGCAATGTCCAAGTCCAGGGAAGGGTCACCAGAGGAGGCCTCCAAGAAGATGCTTGGGCTTCCCACCCCAGACCCAGCAGGTGTGCTGGGGCCTGCCTCGGGAATCGGCTGTACAGCGGGTGAGTGGAAGGGCTGCTGGCTGGAAGACTGCCGCACGCTCCGGGGATGGTGTCAAGAAGCAGCGGAGAGTGGTGTTAGGCAGCTTACCACTCTTGCGGGTGCGCCTGCTCCTCCCTGTCATGGGTGACGGCGATGGGGAACGGTGCGGCGTCCATGGATGCCGTTTATAGCAGGCGGTGTATGCGGAGCTCCGATGGATTGCTGCTTACTCCGCCATCTTCACGCCCCCTTGGTATATTTCCCTGATTGGTGTTGCTCGCACCTCTCCTGACTGACTGAGGCTGAAACCAAACATTCGCGGAGACTTATGTCGCAATAAAATAATCATTTCTTTTACATTTTCCTGGAGCATTAATGAGTTATGTGATCATTTGAATCCATAACACTGTAATATCAATCCGTGAAGACACGCCGGGCTCTGTGCAATATGCGGCACGTGATGAATGAGGGTCATTAATCTGACATCTGAAATCACATCATCGATACAACAATGAACATATCAGTTTACGGAACTCACACTTGATCCAGCTATGCTGGGTGAGCGGAGGGGGGGCCCCTGGGGGATTTTAACGGTAGAAGGGGACACAACCTCACGGATCAATATTCAATTCGCTTTTTTATAGATGATCAAAAACGATTACCACTCTGTGCAAATTGGGAAAATTGAAGTTCAATATCACCCAAAAGTTCAAGGGTCCACAGTCCATAAGCTGTATAGCTGAGAGCAAGTAGCGAGGTTCATTCCTAAGGGGTGCAGGTCGATCCTAGACGCGTTTTGGCCCTACATATAGGCCTCATCCAGAGGAATATACACCCCGAGGGTTTAGGCTTGGTTCCATATATGTATATACACGGTATCTAAAATAGAAACAAAGTAAAACTAATAAGAGTCCATCATGTGCATCATCAAGGCCCATATACACAGACCCACGTCACTTTACTCCCCTCCCCCAGCCCAATAGATGGCTGAGCTACATGTGAGGGAAAGAAAAGTCTAAATCATGAAAATAACTAAATTAAATAAAAAGTCACCTTCCCAGTATAGTACTGTAGCAGGGTGCCAGGGTGGGCGCAGGGTGGAGGTCCCTTTAAGACCGCGCCCCAGCATGCTCCGGGGTCCCCAGGGGAGTTAAGAGGCAGCCTCACGGAAGAGGCGGGGCTCACTCAGAGGATCGAGGAAGAATGACAGGTCTGCCCTGTGCCCCTCTCCTCCACCGGTCCCACCACCCGGGTACCGGTACCGGCGTACGTACAGCCAGAGAGCGCAATAGTACAAAGGCCAATGCAATGGACACCGACGCCCCTTCTGCCGACCAGGAGCGCTATCTTCAGAGTGGGGTGGTACCCACCAGGGAGCTGCTGGTGCTGCTGCTCCCCAGAGCCCCTTCTGCAGGCTGCAGGCCTCTGCCCGTGTGGATCGTGCCGTCACTGTCTGCACCGCACCTGCCTTGGTGGCCGGTCACACCGTTGTGGTCCCCGGTGACCTGAAGGTACTGTGTCCTTATACCGCTGTCTTCTACGGTACTCTACCGAACTGCCAGACCGTTCCTTGCCTAGTTGTCATCTCACTGTGTTTTTGCCACGTGTTGCTGGAAGTTTGAGGCCCCTTCGGATCTCAGTGTTGTGTTAATAAAAAGTTAAACCAACCCAGTCGCCTCCGCCGCCTTGGTTGATTCCTGTGTCACTACACTACATACATGTCCCACAACAGACAAACAAGTCTTATGTATATCATATTATGTTATGTCCGCCAATGGGCACTCACCAATCGCTGCCTGTTCCACTTCCCAACCAACAGCTGTGCTTTCCCCAATAGTCAGGGCTGGTGTAAAGTAGACTCAATGAGAGTCAGTGGGTACACAGGCGTCTACATGGTTAAAACAAAAGAACAGCATCAATGTGAGGCATCAGCCAAACAGGGACACCCCAGCCAGCAGGCACGGCACCCAGCTCCGGGGGACGAGATGATTCCCCATGAAAACGATACAGAACATTCTGCCAACGATTTCTGGTCCTTTCACATGGAGAATCGTGTGGTTGGTTGTCTAGTAATGATGATTACTCATTGTCCTATCACTGCTATGAGAAATGAGGAGGATGAGAATCCCTCCTCTGAGTCATTTATGTTTTTTCACATCACATTTATAGAGCACACCGGACAGTCTCACCTACCAGAGTAGTTAGTGGTTGATTTCTGTATCTTCTTTACAATGATGTCAGGAAACAGAAGGTGATCATACAGGTCAGAGTCATGGTGGCAGAAAGGCCAATGGACGGATGGTCACTGGAGAGTAGAGATGGTGGAATTTTTCGACTTTCTAACTTTGTGAGCTGATTGCAAAGCCCCTGAACATGGTATCATCACAAAAACGTCTGCAGATGTGGAGAAGGGTTGTGGGAACATGGAGTTTTTGCATAAATTAAGTTAAAAAAGAAAGTCAAAATTCAGATTTTGGAAATTTTAACTTGACTTTGAACTTCATTTGTGCAAAAACTATTTGTGTTAAGGTGCCCATACACCTTTAGATCTCTCTGTCAGATTTCCTTTAGATCTATCAACAACTATGTAGTGCCGGGTCGTCTGCGATTGAACACAGGTAGACTTGATGGTTTAAATGTCCCTCATATTACATGGTTTTGGTAAAACAAAAATAAAACTTAAGGATATCTGACAGAGAAATCTAAAGGTGTCTGGGGGCCCTTACAGACATACTTTCTTTTTTGTGGTATACCCCCTTCTGCATGTCTCCAGCAAGTTTGGTCATGATACCATGCTCAGGGGCTTTGTAATTAACTTTGAAATTGTCGAAATGGATGAATTTTTTCTAAAAAATACGAACCTTTCTACTGGAGAGGGGAGGCTGACTCGGGCCCACAGGGTCACCACAGTCCCAACGTTCATGGAAACAAAGGTAGCTGGGGGTATGGCCCTTGTCTCCTCATTGTTTGACGCACCAATTCCCTTAGATCTGAATTGGGATAGTCAGGGATCTTTCTTGCGCTATGCAGAATATGCACGTGCCAAAGGTCCCAGTGACCACTGGGGGCCTCCAAGCTCTGCTCCATAAGCCCACCATCTCTCCCGAATCCCGATCTCTCTTGCCTCTGTCGGCAGGGGAATGGGGTTGGCAATCTGATGTGTCCTCCCTTCCCTCTAGTGGGGGTTGGGATCTCGCATAGGGCCCCCAAAGAGCTAGAAACGGCACTGGGGATAGGGATGGTCGATGGTGAAGGAGTTCTGCGTTTTGGGTCATTTGATAAAAAGCTTACAATCCAAAAATGTGTGGGCACCGCTGTCCTAGACAGACCCTGGAAGAGGATGCATGTGCACCAAACAGAAGCGCTGCTGGATTGCTGGTGTGGTACGGGTAACAAAAATTTAACATTTATATATCAACCCCCCTGCCGTTCCTCATGGTCCCAGCTCATCCAGACCTGACCATTTAGAACAGCAGTGGACAAGCTGGGGTCATCAGGCGAAGATCGGAGGCACAGGAGAGCAAACTCACTGCTACGTGTGTCTCTGATCTAATGAGGCAGCTGCAGGAGAACGGATCCCCCCTCCCCACATGCTCTCCTATGTAACCTGACACATCTGCAGCGCCATCTATTGGTCGCAGTGCTAATTTACCTGATACAGTGAAGTATAGAAATCTTCATTATCTGATATTGTGAGTTATTCACAAAGCGTCTGAACATGTGATTATATTTAGTGATGGACCGAACTGTTCGCGGCGAACATCGCATTTTTTATTGAACAAACTTTGACCCTGGAGCAGTCAGCAGGCACAATACAGCCAATCAG
>JAHGUE010000036.1:28898-41427 GCA_036250615.1 Ptychadena robeensis | reverse complement strand
AGTTTATTATAAAGATTTTTACAATAGTAATAATACAGAAAGAAGAAAACACATCCATATAAAGCATCAACATAGTAAAAGGCAGAATACACGGCAATAACCAATCTGTAATTGGACCACATGTCCAAATAGTAGACAATTGGATAAAATTGGTGAAACCCCCAACCAAGCATTTTGGGAAATAAGGGAGAGTGAAGGTCCCCATGTACGAGGCGATTCTGCTTCGATGGATGAGGGACCGGCTTCAGCGGTATGGTGTAATCCCGCTGCAGCCGGGCCTCTCAGCTGATCGGTGGGCACCCTTTGTGTGCCGGCTATTACCATTCAAAGTAATGGGATCGGCCAGGAATTTACCGCCATGTCGGATCACCGTGTGATCTGACATGCGGGCGATTCCTGGTCTATCTCACCAGGTGGCAAAATTGGGCAGTGTATGGCTACCTTATAAATAAGGATCAGATGAGAGATGTAAAGAACAGCACCCTCTGGAAACCACCCCCCAGCCAGGAAGCTACAGGGCATCCCACCACTCCCAAGTCTTATTGTAAATACAAGCCGACATGTGCTCCATAAGGCAGACATCTTGTATTCTGGCATATAAATCTAACAGTGACAGGGGCGAGCAGGACTTCCCCCGAAGGGTAATTTACAAACCTTTTAACTCCTTTCTCTGTCCCTTGTTGAGGGAAGCAGGTGGCACAATGACAGCCACTGGCCGGGGAAATTCTAAGTTACCCTTGTATTCTGTCGTCATCTGGAGTAAATACAAAAGGTGTGATTTGTGTCTTCTCTTGCAGGTGCGGGGAGACCGTAATAAAACGGGAACAGTTCAACGATCTCTCCATTGATCTACCACGACGAAAAAAGCTATTTCCCTCCAGGTCCATACAGGATTCCCTAGACCTCTTTTTCAGGGTAGGTATCAATCGTTCAATTCACATGCTGCTAATAGAAATCCCAGCGATACATTCCAGGTCCATTAAAACGCCAACGTTTTTCTCTGCTTTCTAAAGGCCTGACCAGCATGTTGCAGAGAATGATTCTGTGTGGAAACAGTGGTCTATCTGAAGAGATCCAACCTACCTCCTCCTGAATCAGATTTCAAATCAAAAGCTATTCTGACTGGCAATCTCTGGTCCTTTACATAGCAGGGACATGTTCCCTCTGCAGAGGGATAGCTGCTTCGAAACTGAGAACAATGGTCAATATTTGCAGCTAGTCTTTCAGGCTGTTGCAGCTCTGTAAATAGAAACCACTCCTAGGACCTTGTACAATTTGTTTTACCCTCCATGACATTACGCCTGAAGCCAGTACGGGCTCTGTTTCATGGTGGCTCAAGCTGCGCCTGAATCGGGCATAATCGCCAGTTCTCCATGAGCCTGCAGCTTTTTTGCATAGCTGCAGGCTCACTAAGTTCATCTGGCCGTGGGAGATGGGGGGCGGGGCAGTACCATAGACCTTCATGTTAATGGAGGGTGCGTCTCTTTCCCCCCCACACACATCGCCGGCGTCTAATTGACACCTGCATTGTGTAGAGAGCTGGGGAGAGGGTGGGCAACCAGTGCAGTCCGCTGTGATTGCTCGCGCAGCGGCTTTTTGCTCCATAAAAAACACCCAGGAGGTTAAACATAGCTGAGATGTGTTAAGTTAAACTGATGGGGTGGCTTTAGCTTTTATGCAGCTGTATGCCTCACAATCGCCAAATGTGTTCTTTTTATTATTCTTATTTGGATATTTTGGGAAATCTAAAAATCCTATGTTGCTTCACAGATGGAAGATCTTGAATATTCCTGCGAGAAGTGTAATGGAAAATCTGCAACAGTAACACACAAATTCAGCAGGTTACCCAGGTAAGTGTTTTACAGTAAGTGTGTCTTGTTCTCACATTCTCCACCGAGAGATTGTCTGTTTAGGCTTTTTATGTTTCGGATCACAAATTCCTTTTTTTACTAATCCCAGCTTGTGATTGGAAAGTAGAAGAGATTGCTGTTGTGGCTAATGCCTGCCGTACACACCCCGAGGGGGGACAGACAGACCAGCTCAGATGAGCTCCGGAATGCAAACGTGATGACGTCATCACGTTTGCATCCTGATGCATTATGGGGCTGCACTAGTCGGCCGGCACCCTTTGTGTGCCGGCCATTAGCTTCAATGAAGACGCCGGGTAAGGGCAAGAAACTTCCTGATCTTGCCCTTACTCAAACAAAACTTTATTTAGCGTGTGTTTCTTTGTACTCGTTGGGGATTCTATCAGTGTTGCTGAACGTTAAATGATCGTTTGCAGGAGGAACCAGTTTTTTTCAAAACTGTTTTTTTGTCGCTTTATCTCCTGATGTCATATTTAATTTTCGGCAGGGTTCTAATCCTTCACCTGAAGCGTTACAGTTTCAATGTGACCCTCTCCCTAAATAACAAAGTTGGCCAGCAAGTCGTCATCCCGCGATTCCTCACCATCTCATCACATTGTACGGAGAGCACGCGCCCACCGCTGCCCCTGAGCGGCAACGCACAGACTATAATGTAAGCAGTCTCCTGTCTATTGTACATGTATATAGTGTCTGCCATTGCCTTTAATGCCCATTAACTTTCTCTCTGTTTGCCTCAACCATTAACCACACAAGTAATGATGTTTCTCTGTCAAATTTTTATCTTTCTGTTAATTTTTTTTAATGATTTTCTATTTTGTTTACTCTGCTCAGGTCCCGTCCATTAAAAGCCTCCCAGATGGTAAATTCCTGCTCTGCTAGCAACTCTGTTTCACGGTATGTTGATCTTTTAGTTTAGATTCGTTATTAGTATTATCATTTACTCGTAGCGCCAACATATTACGCAGGATAGTACACACAGGTACAGGTGTACCACAGGATGAGGACCCTGATAGATGGGCCTTAAGCTAGCCATAGATGTGTCGATCGGACGATCCGATCGATTCCGGTGAAGTCACAGGCATCGATCGATCGACCATACAAGTCTGTGCCGACCACCTTAGGCCACCGATTCCTAGCCGATTCTGTTACCAGTTGATCGATCCACAAATGTGAAAGGGCTGCCAGGAAGTGATGTAGGTTGTGCTAATCTGTGCAGATCTCCTGATGATCATTTTTTGGGGGCCTCCACCAACGTCCCTCGATGTGTCCCCGATGGACCAGAAACACCGACAGGTTGGTTCTCTGGCCGATCCGATTTGGGGGCAATATCGATTGGTCGGGGTCGATCTGTCAAGGTGGGCTGCACTCGATTCCTCGTCGATGGATCGGCGTGTGAAATCGACCCGTGTATGGCTACCTTTAAGCTAGGTGGTTTTATTTTAGTGTTCGATCGACGTAAAACGATCAAAGTTTACATCGACAGAACTTAAAACTGCACACATGGTTTGATCGCCGAAAATTGTTCAATTACCATCAAAATATTGATCAAAAAGTGATCGGACATGTTGGAAAATTTCGTTCATTGTACAATGATCGAACTAAAATCGGAGAATTGTGTTTGTCGGATGGATTGTATTCAATGACACATTTATATAGGACTCTTTTTTTTTTTTTTTTTTTTTTTTCTGTGTTTTGTGATTGAAACTAAAATCGATTTTATCCCTATTACAATCGAACATTCCATGTGGAACTACTGTGTTGCTCAGTGTGGTTGATCTGCCACAAAGTTGTCGATCTAAGAAATTACGGACATGTCCATATTTCCTTGGATCGATCCCATTTCTTTGGATAGGGACTGGCATTGAAAGAGGAGTAGTCTAATAGGACGAGTACATCCCAAACTCTATATTTTTAACTGTAAAAGTTAAAATACGAAAAATACGGTACAATGACTTTGGGGTAGTGAAAACAGACACTTTTTTGTGTTGTAAATATGCTATTTATTTATATATAATGTGTATGTGTGGGTATAAATATTATACACACCCGGCATAACTATACACTCCTAGGCAATCATTAGAAGTGATTGGGGTGGCCCTACCCCAACGTAAAGGGGATTTGACGTGACCTAGAGCTCGAATGAACAACCAAAAGCTTAGGAGTGTATAGTTATGTCTTTTTTTTTTTTATTCTTTGAATTAATGGGGATAGTGACCCGCTACCAGACAAACTGTGGTCCTCTGCCTTCCTCCTTTTTTTATTCCAAAACTACCACAGATTCCCTCCTGGGACTTTGGTTGGAGCAGTCACCCGGTAGAATAATCCTGATAAAGATTTGAGGGTTTTTGTGAACGCTGCAAAAACTAGCGTATAAGACGAGCAAAAAACAAACAAATTGACAGCTAACCTGTAACACACATAGGGTATAGCGGCAAAAACATGAAGCAAATGAACATGTAGATGGAAGAAATAATAGGCAAGGGAGGCTACATGTTTCGCCGAATGCAGCTTCTTCAGGCCAAGGGCACCTTGTAATGTATAGGTCTTGACAGTTAAAATCATGCCTCTCCTATGTCAAAGAGGATACAAGGGGAGGTCTCGCGATGACGTCGTGGGCGGGTGTGAGTGTCTCAACAGGTGGACGGCAGCTCAGTCAGGGACTCACTTGGGGCCCCCCGATGAAATCGAGGGGATGGAGAGATTTGGTTCAGCTTTCTAGATGGTTGTGGTGGGTACCTTGTGAAGGTAGGTATAGGGAAAGCGTGTTGATGCTCCCAAGAGAATCTCGTACCAAATAGCTGCCACTGACCTGGGAGCCTCCACGAGTAGCAGCCGCTACACAGACTCCTGTAATACCCTTTTTTTATTATACACACCCTTTAAATTATAACCTTTTTAATTTAGAAAGCAACTCTTTAAATCTTCAAGCAACACCCCTTTATGTCTGGACTCTGAAAGTGAGGACGAGCACCTGAAGAGATCTGTGGGCAACGCACAAAAACCGAACACTGGTTCCCAAGGCAAGGAGGTGGAAGACCAGGTGAAGCAGAAAGCCGAGAGTGCAGACACGAGCTTCGATGACATGAACGATGAGGATTTGATGGCGGCCGTGCTGGAAATGAGCAAAAAAGACAGTCCGATCGTTCAAGAGGAAGACAAACTCGCAAGCAGCCCGGACACTGGATTTGGTGGAGATGAGGACTTGCAGGAAACGGCGTGCCCGATGGAGGTGCTGGAGGAGCAGAAATCTAATGTGGTAAAAGATTCAGGTATGTGTTGGAAAAGTGCTCTGCCTATGTGACATTACCTGTATTAACCCTTGCTGATCTGTTTTAGTGTTTTAGTATTGCATAGGAACATATTGTGAAGGGATTAACCTCGCTGATCAAACTGTGCCCGTGCCGGGATCTCTCTGTGTGCCGGCGGCTCTGTAGAAGGGCCGCCTACACACGGAGCCCTTCTGGCCCTGTGTCTTCGGCATCATCTGTGACGCCAAATGGGGGCGGTGCCATAGACCTCCATGTTAATGGAGGGGGCGCCGCTCTCCTCTCCACACGCCGCCGGTCGAAGGTGTGTAGAGGGCTGGGTGGAGAGCCGGCAAGCACTGAACTCCGCCGCGATTGCCGGTAAAACGGCTTTTCGTGCCATAAAAAATGGCGCGAAAAGCTCAAACCGCCCAGCGGGTTAAATGATACTTCGAGCATTGGGTAACGCTGTAGTATGGTGATGCACATTTTGATTCAGATGGGATGTGATGCAATATGAGTTCCTATGCTCTATGCCTAAACCGTAAGGTTTCGCAGGCTGCAAGTGGAGGACTGGGGAGGGCTGCTGAAGAATGCCCAAAGGGCCGCATGCGGCCCCCGGGCCCCAGGTTGGGCACCTAGGATTTAGAACAATGGTGACCAATTTACTTGATTGAAGGGTCTCAAGTGACAAAGGGTCGTGCATAATATTTATTGAATTTAGAAGGTATTGCAGTCATGCACTGTGGGCAGGAAACCCTCAGACTGCCACTAAGTTTATAGAAGATGGCTATCCATTGTCTGGTCTGTTATAGTCCATTTACAAACCAATGCTTCCAAATGTTTACTCTCCGACCACCTTCCTAAAATGTAGATATTATATCTTTAGCCCGATTCCTGTGAGTGCGGTGCAGCTTTCCACGAGAAGTACAGGCCTGTAGTTCTGACCTTACTTGCTCTGGGGTTGTCTTCTTCTTTTTCTTTTAGTTTTTAATTCTCAAATTTCACCTTCCGTTCAAATATACTGTATTTTCCGGCGTATAAGACGACTGGGTGTATAAGACGACCCCCAACTTTTCCAGTTAAAATATAGAGTTTGGGGTATACTCGCCGTATAAGACTACCTCTCTTCCTACACACATCAAATAAAAATTAACAAAAACATCAGATTTGCTTTCAATATGTTAATTTTAATTCTTATGACACGGGAAAACTGCCTGCAAGTCACAGCAAATGTGCCGGCGTGTAATTTTTTTTGTCCACCTCAGGGAAATTGCAGTGGGCCCATGGCCTTAAATATGTCTACTCTGACTTTCAATTCCCAGATCTCCAACAACCTTAAAAGTCCTATTTTTTTTTAAAGTAATTAACATTCCTAATTTCACACCCCTAACTGCAACCTCTCATATTAATGTTTACCTGTGGTTATCCAAGTGACAGTAATTGTATACATTTAATTCAAAACAATTATAACTGATATCATGTCACATGATACAGTGAAGGTGTTTTAATGTGTCTGAGCTGCAATACCAGTTTCAGCCACTGGAGCCACAGCCTTTAGTGAGCACATCGGCTTCATCTTAAACATCTAGGAGGGAGGGAGGGGGGGATAAAGGGGTCGCTTCTGATGTCTGACAGGCAGACTCCTCTGGCTCAGAAGTTTCACTCGGCATATAAGACGACCCCCGATTTTTGAGAAGATTTTCCTGGGTTTAAAAGTAGTCTTATACGCCAGAATATACAGTAATTGTGTTGAGTTGCAGATAGATTTGAAAAATGTCCAAATTGTTTTGGAAGTGCCATTTGAAGTCCATATTAACCTCCCCGGCGGTTTGCCGGAACCCAGTTCGGGGGGAGTTTGTTTTGTAACGCTGGGATTAGGCTTGCTCTACTATCCTGGGCGAGTCTGCGGCGATTCTGATCCGTCGAGCACCCTCTCCAATGTCTTCTTTGATGCTGAAGGGTGGGGGTGCAGCTCCATAGTATTGAGGAGGGTGGTTTCCCGGCCCACATTGCCATCATCCTCTTGACGCTGGTGATGTGAGGAGGGAGGGCAGGGACACATGGTTTGCCTGTACTGTGCTGTTGAAAACTACATACTGCCAGAGAGGTCAAACCAATCATGTAAATAGAACGTCTCTGCTCCGTCGTTTCCTCTGCATGTATTTGAACATTTTGAAAGCACGGAGTCTTTTCTTTATGATCAATATAAATTCGGCTGGTGTCTGAACTTGAGACTAATTGGCATGTATTCTGTTTCAGCTGTGACCCAGTACAGCGAGCTGGCCAAAGACTTTGATGAGAATAAAGAGAACAAGACTCCGGAGGGCACCCAGAATGAGGTGGAGTGGATGCAGTATGAGCTGGAGAGAGAACGAGAGGAGCAGGAGCTGCAGCAGGCTCTGGCGCAGTCTCTTCAAGAGCAGGTGAAAGCGGCAAGGCATTTCTCTCATGTATCTTCTAAAAGCGCCCATAAGCATTTGGGAGATTCTAACTATTTAAAGTTACTAAAGAATATACTCCACATGGAATAACCAATTTTTGATCGATTTTAGTTTTTTTGTTGTTTTTTTTTGATCGTCCATGAAATTGATCGTTTAATCTGCAATTATTTTTTCAATCGGAAGTGCTGTGTACAGAGGGCAATGGTCATTTGATGACAATGAAGTATTAGTATGCAAATGATCAAGAACGATCAAAATCCGTCAGTTAAGCTAGCCATACACGTGTCGGATTCCATGTCCAATCGATTCATCATCCGATCGATTCCAGCGATTCTGCCGGGAATCGCAGGTGTGATCAATCGGCCAATTAAGAGTATCCATCGCAGCATACCACCTTGTCCAACGGATTCCGGGACGGATCCGTGTCCGATTGTCCACCTCACAAATGGCAACTCCCCCTGATCCGGACAGAATCGCATGAGAAAGACCAACATGTTGGTTCTCCGTCGGATTCCATTCTGAGCCCCTGATCAATCAGACGCGAACGATCGGACCAGGTGGGCTGCATGTGATTCCGGCATGACCGGAATCCGGTGCGAATCCGACACGTGTATGGGGGCCTTTACAAAAAAATTTTTTTTTCCCCAGTTACGATCAAATTTAGTTGATCGGACCATGTGGGCATGCACCAATTTTCAGTCGACCGATCATCTGTCGTTTTTAATCTGTCGGCAGCTAATATCTGTGCATGTATGGGGGCCGTAAGAGGATCTGACCTTTTTAACCTCCCCAGGGCTGTGTCCTGAGAATCAGTCACCTGTGACCTCACAGCCTCTTCTCACAGCCAGCGTCCCTAGATGCTGTCTGCCGGGTCTCCGAGCAGCTAGGGGACCCGACAGACATGTGCTGGCACATAAAGGGTGCCCGACCGATTGCGACCCAATGTTTTGGACAATTGACCGCATGTGATGTCATCATGCACGGACGATCGGCCAAAACTTCAGGTCACAATCTAAAGGTGTATGGGGGGGGCTTTAGAGTTCACGTTAACTTTACGTTTTGTTATACTGCAAAGCATTCCATTTATTTGATGCCACTTACTATCGCCATTGTTTTTTTAAATGATACGTTTCATATGATGAGCTCATGATCCTGATGACATTGAAGATTCATTGAGAACTTTTTATCTTATCCAAGTGATGCATAACAGTATGTTACTTTTATTGCCCTTAAGTATACATTGCTCATCTTTGTCCCCTTGTCCATTCACCTGGAGTAGAGGACTATCCTGTCCTTCAGGGTTGTAGAGGATCTTGTGGCTCTTCCTTTCACAATCACACTAAGTGCCTGAGCTTTGAGCTTAGACCAGGGGTGGTCACACTTTTTGACTCGTGGACCACATTGCCTTAATAAAGGGGCTAGACCCAGTAATGACTGGAATGACCGACTTGCCATAGGTGTGCCAATTCCATGGTGATGTGTAAAAAATACTCATTCATTGCATGCATGCACTCATGACTACCTGTCACCATGAGGATGTACCCACTGTGTCATCATCACGTCACTGCATCGTTCCCAGGGCAATGTTGGGACACCTACACCTTATGTGCACTCATTGCAGAGGGGACCATATTTTCAACAAGGTGACAAAGGGCCGGAAAAGAAAGCTAAATGGGTCGGATCCGGCCCCTGGGCCTTAATTTGCCCCACCCCTGGCTTAGACTCACAACAGGTAGTTTACATTGGCCTTCTGCTTCTTCCCACTACTGAAGTGAGGTGGTAGGTACAAGTAACTGTTGGCTGATGATGGGGGGTTCAATATTTTAGGGAACCTTCGCCTTTTGCCTTCCAGGTTCGAAGTACAAGTTTGCGCTGTTTACTGTTACCCTGCATGTCACTTATTTTCTTCCTTTCTTTTACCCAAATCTTTGTCCTTTTACAGGAAGCTCGAGAGCTAAAGGAGGACGATGACCTAAAAAGAGCAACAGAGCTGAGTTTACAAGGTAACAGATTATTTCCTTTTATCTTGATGATGATTACATCCCAATTATATGAAATAACGAGGATCTTTGTTCACCTGAATAGAGTTTAATTGCTCGTTGCTGGACGGTATGTTGTCAGATGAGGATTCTGGGAATGAAGACGTGTTGGACATGGAGTACACAGAGGAAGAGACTGAAGAACTGAAGAGAAATGCAGAGGTAACCTTCATCTTCACGGCGAACCCTGCGAGCAAGCAGTGAATGTTCATGTTCCTGATTTTGCAGTTTGGGAGAGATTTTTGGGGTGACCAGTGGATATGATCAGTGATCATGTTTATTCATAATGTCCTTTTCATCCTCAGACGGGAGAGCTCCCCCATTCCTATCGCCTTGTCAGTGTCGTCAGTCACATTGGGAGTTCCTCCTCTTCCGGTAAGAAGACGCATTTATTAGTTTTCCTTCTAAAGCTGGCCATACACCTTTTAGATCTGTCAGATATGCTTTAGATCTGCCCACAACTATGTAGGGCCGGGTCCTCTGCGATTGAACACAGGTAGACTTGATGGTTTAGAAAGTCCCTCATATTACATGGTTTTGGTAAAACAAAAGGAGATCTAAAGGAAATCTTAAGCTAGCCACACACAGTTCAATTTTGGTTCAATCGATGCTCGATTAGATCGAGGAATTCAATCGTCTAATCGAAAACATACACCCCACATTGAGTTTCCGATTGTGGTGAGATTTCGATTCCAAAATATTACAAAAATCATGGATTTTGGTCTGGAAACGATTGAAGTTCAGATTGAAGTGGTCTATGGTATTATATTGAATCTAATCGATCCAGGAGAAACACCACAAACATCGACGATTATAAATGATTTTGGCGCAATTGACGATGATTTTCCAACATGTCCGATCAAAATTCTATCAATTTTTCTGCCTTCATGGAACAATTATCGTCGATCGTACCATGTGGGCATTTCTCGATTTTCGTTCAATTGATGAAAAAATTCATCTAATCGAGCATCGATTGAACCAAAATCTAACAGTGTGTGGCTAGCTTAAAGGTGTATGGGGGCCCTAAGACCCAAGTTTTATTTATCATTTAACTTCTGGTTTATCCCTGTCACTATAGGTCACTATATCAGCGACGTGTACGATGTCAAGAAGCAGGCGTGGTTCACTTACAATGATTTGGCCGTATCCAGGACTCAGGAGATCACTGTTCAGAATGACAGAGACAGAAGTGGCTACATATTCTTTTATATGCACAGGTAAGTGTCCTCGCTGGTTGTACCTCTCAGTCGTTTTATGTAACCGGTGTCATATACTGTGTTCATGGAGCAATTCTAAGCAAAGTCATCAGAGGCGACGCACACAAGATGCCGCTAGCGGATACGGAGAGGTTCTGGCTAAAGCTGCTCGGTTTTATATGGTTTGTCCCATCCTCTGTGCCCAGCGCTTTTCTTAGCTCAGTATACGTGACTGCAAGGCTTTGACTCCACTATGCGTTGAGGATTCGCGTCATTAACCTCCTGGGTCCAGAGTTATCTCAGGACGTGTTTCTCAGCTGCTGAAACTCACTCCAAGATAACTTCACTAAAACTCACCCTTCCGCTGAATTCCTTTGGCGATCAGCATACGGGTCAATGCTGAAGTGCCCGCATCGATGACGTCACATATGACCCTAGAGCCCAGGTGCCCAACCTGCGGCCCTTTTGGGCGTTCCTTGGCGGCCCCCCTGGTGTTCCACTTGTGGCCCCCAAAACCTAACTGTTATTGCATAGTGCAAAGGAACTCGCCTGTCCTCGCCCAGGATCTTCTTCGGGAGGGAAGAGGAGGAGAGGGACTCGCTCTGGCTGAGCACATGAAAGACAATCAGCAACCCAGAGAGCGCCTCAGCAAGTCCCTTATCTCTCCTCCGCTTCCTGCTCTAAGAATATCCCATTCAATGAAGATGTGTGCCTATGCTCCCACTATTCCACGAGGGAACGAGGGATTATTGTATGTGGCACATAACCTCAGAATAGGGGAATATAACCTTTGATCCAAAGTTCATGTGCCCCATAGATTTCATAAAAGGCTTTGATGAAATCTATGAGGCACATAACCTTTAACAATGTATATGACACGAAATGTGCATTACCGCACTACAATGTTACCTAGTACTTGAAGTATCATTTAAAACAAGTTTTGTAAAAAAAAAAAAAAAAGGAAAAATGCCTTCTAGCTTTTATTTGCTGTCATTTCTTCATTAGAAAATGCTTATACAAGTCAGTATAGATAGAAGATGTTATGTGCGGCCCTTTAGTCATGCCGAGGGCCGCACTTGTGGCCCTCCATATCAACTCAGTTGCCCACCACTGCCCTAGATGGTAGGCGGCACCATTGACCTCCATGTAATGAAGGAGGTGTCTCTTTTTCCCAGCGCACCCCCGGTGGAGGCCGAGTCGTGTGCGGATTCTGCTGAATGGTGGAAGCCATTGAAAATCACAAAACCTTGGACACCATCCAAAGTATTAGATGGGCTGGCAGCCGCAGAAGTGCTGCGGCTCGGTATCGGGCCAGCTCGTCCACAGCGCAGTGACTGCAGCGTCGGGCTTCCTTGATGAAGTCGAGCTGTGTGTGCCTGGCTTTAGATCAGTTGACTAGAATATCCAGTGAGGGGAAAGTTGTTCTGCTATTTTTATTCCATCCAGACTTTTTAAGCGGCTCTTCCACCTCCGATTCTGCTTTCTATTATCGGCACTTCGGTATATACGGCAGATCACATTAGATCAAAAAAACAACTTACGCCCCCCCCATACACGCTTAGATTTCCTCCCCGATTTTTCAGACAATCGACCACTGTGCACTCACAGCCGTAGATCGG
This sequence comes from Ptychadena robeensis, assembly GCA_036250615.1. Taxonomy (NCBI): domain Eukaryota; kingdom Metazoa; phylum Chordata; class Amphibia; order Anura; family Ptychadenidae; genus Ptychadena; species Ptychadena robeensis. The sequence goes on along the minus strand of JAHGUE010000036.1, from coordinate 29,016 downwards.
CCAAAAAATCGGGGAGGAAATCTAAAGCTTAGGTCGGTTTAAACTTTCGATGGGCACCAGTTCTGGCCAAGAACACATAACCTGTTGGCTCTCCCTCTGAAGCTGGAGGGGGGGGGGG
>JAHGUE010000035.1:51685-61756 GCA_036250615.1 Ptychadena robeensis | reverse complement strand
CAAAACCATGTAATAGGAGGACCTTTCTAATTCCTTCCAATCACTTATGTTTCTATCAGGGAGGACCGTCACTTGACATACAGTGATAATCCCTTCCAATCATATTATTCTCTCATGGGAGACCCAGCAACCATACATGAGATATACCTTCCATCACTATGTATTCTTCAGGCAGGACCCGCACTACTAGCAGTGATATATACTCTTCCAGTCACTATGTATCTGATCAGGAGGACCCAGCACTACATAGCAGTGATATAAGACCTTCCAATCACATATGTAATTCTCTCAGGGAGGCCCCGGCACTACCGAGCATGATATATACTTGGACCTTCCAATCACATATATTCTATCAGGGAGGACCCGGCACTACAGCAGGATATACCTTCCCATCCACTAGTATTCTATCAGGGAGACCCGCACACATAGCATGGATATATACCTTCCAATCACTATGGTATTCTAGCAGGGAGACTCCGGCACTACTCTCATTGATAATATACGTTCCAATCACTAGTATTTGCTATCAAGGAGGACCCGGCACTACATACAGTGATATATACCCGTTCCAATCACTAGGTATTCGATCGGGGAGGGACCCGGCACTACATAGTTGTTTGGTAGATCTCATGGAAATTGGTATGAGAGATCTAAGTTTATGGGGGTCTTAACTTTTTTTCAAATTCTCTGAGCTCAGCTCATGCTTCAGGATATTTTTTTTCTTATTATTTAGCTGGGGCAACATTCACCCCCGATGCTGCACACTGAGCTGTGTGTACCAACCACACCCCCCCCCCCCCCCAAAGTTCTCTCCGACCGGAAATGCTTTCGGGGGGTTGGGGCAACCTGGGCGCCGATCTCCCTCGGACCGCCCCTGCCAAGATGGGTATATTTATTTATTATGCAGAACATTAGCAATATTTAAACTACTGGTAATCTTTACCCTCCTCCAACCGCAACATCAATTGTTTAAATATTGTAATATATATAAAATGTACCAATACTGGATACAGCTGGTATACAACATGCTGAAACCCTGCACACTCTTCTTGAACATGCTGTATATTCGCTCTTTGAGATGCACAGATGGGGGGAGGACGTCTGTACACCCCCCCCCCCATCCCAGCCTGTCACTCGAATCCCTGCCCTTACAGGAGTGGTGGGCCCCATAGCACTGCTATGGCTGCTATAGTGGTTCCTACGCCACTGTTTGGGACATCAGATTGTGAGCCCCTGAACATGGCATCATCACTAACATTGCTAGAGATGTAGAGAAGGGTTGTAGGAACATTATAGAAAGAACATATTGTTCTAGAGCAACGGTTCCCAACCTTTTTACCTTAAAGCCCTTCATGCCTGTGTCCAAGACAAGCCAGGCCCCCAACCCCTAAAGAAACTTTCCCAGAAGTGGTGGCTGGAAGCTTGTCTTATTTAGTGAAAAATACTTGGCACCCCGGTCCATACACTTGCGATCCAAAGTTTATCATTATGTCAGGAAGTATGAACCCGCACTCATGTCTGGATTTGCTTTACATAGTTGTCTCCCCGGATCCTGGAGGCCTATCAGAATATAGCACAGATGTCGCTCGTAGAAGCCAAGCTACGCTTCATTCAGGACTGGCAATCCTTGCCGGACTTTGGGATCTCGTATTTTGTTGTAAAGTAAGTGATATTTCTTTCCTCAATACAACGTGTGTGTTTTATTAATATCTCATTTTGTTTATTTACTTGGTAATAAAATAGAACAATGACATTGTCACAGATCTTCACAGAGCAAGGGGGATCTGTGTCTGCAGCTTCTGCATTGCCTTCATCTTGCTCCTAATACCTTCCTGGCCTCATAGGGTTAACTCTCCTGCAGCCGAGCTCCCTCTGCTGGATACTTGTGAAGCTCCTTACCTTGTCAGCTGCTCCTCCCTCCTGCCCTATATAAGAGTGTCTCAGGCACCGGGAAGGTGCCTGGACAATAGGTCTCATGTGTTATCTCCAGCCTCCTTGCTTTTTGACTTCCTGGTTCCAGACTCTCTGCTCGTCCAATGGATTTTCCCTACCTCTCGATCCTCTGCACTTCGTTCCAGTACCTCCCCTGTCTTCCCAGGTCCAGATCCTTGGCTCGTTTCATGGACTCCGCTTATCTCTACACTCCTGGCACTACATTTTTGGTATATCATCAGCAGCCAACTTGCACGGGTGCATCCAGGAACCGCAACCTGGGGTTCGTCTGCAGCACAGCCCATCAGCCCTTGCGGGCTGCTCTGGTGGACACCTGTTAGACAGGGCCCCCTATCCTAGCATTACCCATAATCATGACTAACGAACCTATATATAATTTCTGTTTACCTGTATAATTTATGGACCATTGTTTGTAACTATCTGATGTATTGATGTCAACCATTCCAGTGATGCCATACTGTATGTTGTATAATCATGGTTTTAACAATAAATGTTTTTATTATTTATTTTCAATATAATTGACACCTATATTCATTTTGTTTTGAATTCATGGCCATTAAAGTCCCCTAGCCCCTGAACTCGTTTCGGGGGGAAACCTTCGCTGCCCATGGCTGCTCACCACACCATGTGCAGTTCTCTCCAAATATTTACATTTTGGGATGTCGGCCATATTACCCAGAAAAATGCAAAATTTCGATATAAACTTTGCAAGTTGGTCCAGTGGGTCCACACCCTTGAATATCTGGTGTCACCCTTGCTCTGGTGTCAGCCGCTGTGACAGACATACTTTAAGTGGTTCTATACTCAAAATAAAAAAAATAAAAAACATTACAATAACATAATACTCACCTGTCAGCAGAATACATCTGTGTAAACTGCTACACAATAAAAAAATTTACTTACCTTTCTCACTCCCGGGAAATCATACCGTATTTATTGAGGGCCGATAGAAGCAGTTCCGCCCACACTTTAGGAATACTTCAGTCTGACGAGGGGGCTGTAATTCTATAAAACAGCCACTAGATGGTGCTTCAATTCCATCATGTTAGATTCTGCAGATGTGAAGCTGCAAGTGAAGTGTAAGAAAGTCAAGAGTCGGTGGTCGCACCTTGGCTTCCCGCCAGCTCTCCCGGCACAGAGGGGAGCTGGAGGAGCTGTTAGTTCAGATGGGAGAGCCGATGTCCGGCTCTCCCATCTGAACTGTGTTATTGCCTATGCCGGCCCTGAACTGGCATGGGCAATGAAGACAGGGCTAGATGAACTTGCATCTATAGCTCTCCTGTCCGTGGAAACAGCAATCACTCTACTGCCCCACGGACACAGAATCAGTGACATCGGGAGAGAAGAGAGAGAGCAGAACACAGACCAGCCCCCCCCCCCTCCTCCTGTAGATCAGTGTAAAGTATGATGTGTTCAGCTGAGAGTGTACTGCTGCTATTGAACCTTTCTGGCTGAATTGAATATTGCATCCACTGAATTCATTGCATTAACCCAAGTGATGTGAAAACTTATTAAATCTTTTTAGTTCTGGTTTTTCTGCCCTAAAAACTGGGTGCGTCTTATCTGCTGGTGCTTCTTATACTGGGTGCGTCTTATGCGCCGTGGGGGCTTATATGGCGAAGAATACGGTAGAAGAAAAATGCATTTTCCTTATTCTGCTCCATAGGTTCAAAGGCGGTCGCCGTGATGAAATACTGGGCATTGCCTGCAACCGCTTAATCAGAATCGACCTGAATGTGGGAGATGTGGTGAAAACCTGGATGTACAGCAATATGAAGCAGTGGAATGTTAACTGGGACATCAGACAGGTGAGGAAGTCAAGTGAATGGGAAATTCCAATTAATTGATTAACATGTAGTATGGAAGAGAATCTTCAACAGCTATAGTCCGGTCCATAAATATTGGGACATGGACACAATCCTAAAGCTAGCCATACACGTGTCGATTTCTGAGCGATCGATCAACCATCCGATCGATTCCGGTGAAGCCATAGGCGTCCATCGATCGACCATACAAGTCTGTGCCTACCACCTGGATTCCTGGACGATTCTGTTCCCGATCGATCGATTCACAAATGTCAACTCCCCTTGATGTGTGCCCGATCGATCAGAAAACACCAACAGGTTGGTTCTCTGGCCGATCCGATTTGGGGGCCATGTCGATCGGGCGAGGTCGATTGGTCAAGGTGGGCTGCACTCAATTCCTCGTCGATCAATCGGCGTGCACGCGCTCGGCCAGGAATCGAGTGTGAAATCGACCTGTGTATGGCTACCTTAACATGTCTTTCCTATTCTCCTTATGCTGCACCACTGGCACCACCTTAAGTGTCAAAGCAATTGAAATTCAGGATGAAGGGACGGTCTTGATTCAATGAAACGCAAAAAATAATGTAACAAACTAAAACGATAGACTGCTTCAACTTCTGAGAATGTAATCACAACTCATAATGTGGCCCATTGGTGTTTATGAACCCCACGTACCTTGGTCATACTCCTATACAGATGTTTGTGCAGGATCTTCCTGGACTTGGACAATCACAGCACCAGTGAGCTCATGGACAGTCAATGAGGGTGTTGGTGGCCTTAGATACATTCATTTATATTGTCCCATTGGGTCTACATAGATTGGGCGATATGGAGGCTTCCTCATCCAGGAACTGCCTACATACTATGGTCGTGAGGTCAGACCTTTCCATTTTTTTTTCGGGCCAGAACAATACTCCTGGAACCTTTTGTGTATGTGCAGTCCTTCAAGGATATACCCACCCTCATACCATCACCTGATCTACCAGAGAAGGAGGTGACCAGACAGGCAGCACACACTGACCACTAGATAGGGATATGGGGAACACAGGGTTTATTGTGCACTCACAATAAACAGGAACAAATCAAACAGGTGCAAAAATAGTCCAGTGTTTAGAGTCAGTGTGGAGTTAAAATGCTCAGCAAGCATTGATGGGTGAGGCACACCTATATAGCCTTCAGGCTAACGAGGCAGGTGACCTCCACCCAGCCCACCCTTGCAGCGAGCCACCTGCTGGTGACTGCGGAAACAACCCAGGGAAGGGTAAGCACAGTGCCACCAGCAGGCTGTTCCCGGTACAGCCGGGGTCCTTGCAGGCAGCATAGTGTTCACCAGGTCCATCACATGCGTTCATTGTACACCTTCTCTCATCTTTGAGTGTATTGATTGCGAATTTTCCAATCCTGATGAGAATGTCGGCATTTCGAGAGTTCCCGAAGATCTTCAATATAGTCGTATATCTTCGTAATACCTTGTGCTTTACATGTTTTGTTTTTCAGGTTTCCATCGAGTTCACCGAGAACATTAACGTCGCGTTCACCTGCGTCTCTGCCCCTTGTAAAGTTGTCCATGAATACATAGGAGGCTACATCTTCATGTCCACGCGGGCGAGAGGTGGTTCCAAGGGTCTCAATGAAGAGTTGTTCCATAAACTGACTGGCGGCCACGAGGCTTTGTAAAGATTTTCATAACTCCGCGTCAATAATCAAAAATATCCATGTTATCACGTCTGTCAAACAATTGTAGATGAAATGCAAAGCGGAGTTTCCTATATTGTATGAGCACGATACCGAGTCTTAGGGTCCCCATACACCTTTAGATTTCTCTGTCAGATTAACTTAAGATCTCCTTTTGTTTTACCAAAACCATGGAATATGAGGGACTTTCTAAACCCCAGGTGCCCAACCTGCGGCCCAGGGGCCGAATGCAGCCCTTTGGGAATTCTTTGGTGGCCCACCTCAGTCCTCCACTTGCGCCCCCCCGAAACCTAACTTTTATTGCATAGGAGCTAACCTGTCCGCCGATCACCCGCTGACAGGTCCTCGCCCTCCATATCAATAAAGTTGGCCACCACTGTTCTCAACCATCAAGTCTACCTGTGTTCAATCACAGAAGACCTGGCCCTACATAGCTGTTGGTAGATCTAAAGGATATTTGACAGAGATCTAAAGGTGTATGGCCAGCTTTAAGTCCAGAATATTTAATAATAATACACATTTTGGATGCAAAAACGTATGCGCTCAATAAGGAAATCCTAGTGAGTGGTGTGCTGTCTTCTTCAGATTTTATGAAAACATATTTGTTGTAATAAGTCTACTTACTGGACTTGCTGTGTTTTTCCTAAAGACATCTGTACTAGGTCACGATATTTGGACTGGTCCCCACAAACCTTCTCTACAATTTTGGTGATGATGACTTATTCTGAAGATTTGTAAATGACTCCCAAATGTTTCTCTAGCGCTAATACCTGTTCGACTGACCAGCCATCGATCGCAGCGTGGTGACACCACCACGCTGCGCTCGATCGCGGGTTGATGGAATAGGAAATTGATGTGCACCATTTTGCATATCGATTCCAGTTCGATGGGGACCCTGGTCATGTGTACACTGGAAGCTGCTGACAGGCAGAGCTGAGAGCGGGACGCAGGATGGCTACAAAGGAAGAGGGTTCCACCCACACTGTGCACAGCAGCCTGTGCTCGGCCCCACCCTCTTCCCTGGCTCTCAGCTGACAGGCAGAGCTGAGCACAGGCTGCTGCGTACAGTGCGGGAGGAACCTCCTCCTTTGCAGCCATCCTGTATCCCCAAGGGCCGCGGCCAGTCATCCCAGGGCCCCATACTAGATAACCCCCCCGGCAATACTGTAAAAAAATTATCTTGAGCAAGTTGGTTACGGTGGGGGCGGGGATGTTCTATCAGAAAAAGTTGATGGATTACTAAGATGTCGGCAGTATTTTGTGATTTTGCGGTCTGCAGTATTTTTAATGACTCACTTGCACCATGACCCCACCTTTATACCAATGGTATACTCCTATATCCTATATTATATGCTGTGTATGTCAACACAATTTCCTATGTAACTTATACCATGCTTTTGTTGTTGGTTGGTGTGTACAACACTTTGCCATGTACTTTTATATAAGATTGTACAACCAAATAAATCTTCCCTTAAACCAGTGGTTCCCAAACTTTCCTTTCTATTTAAGAAAATTTTTGAGCCCCCCCTCCCTGTTCAAACACAGGTTAAGAACAAGGGCCAGCGCCCCCCCTGGAATACCTTCGCGCCCCCCCAGTTTGGGCACCACTGCCTTAAACCATGTGTCATCAGAAAACCATTTTGTTTTGACAAAGATCATAGTTATAATAAAGCCATATAAAGTGGATATACAGTGGAGTATATATTTTTGACGTTATGTGTCAAGGGACTTGAAAGGGACAACCAATCATGAGTGAGGTGTGTATTCCTCCCAATATAGAAGATACCACATCCCAACAATACAATAGAACAGAAAACACAAAAAGTTCTACCCGACTCAAACTTGGACATCGATGGGACTTTTAAGGCATTGAATAATCTTATATATTATTCATAGAAACACATTTATTAGGATCCAAGTCCTGAGGGTACATAATACCAATATATAATGTATTTTTCGGACTATAAGATGCACTTTTTCGCCCCCAAAATCAGGGGGAAAAAGTGCCTGTGTCTTATGGTCCGAATATTCAACCCCCTTGGTTTTCCGGCAGCTCTCCCGGCAAGATTATCCGGGGAGCTGTCATAGGAGTGATGCTGGCCAGTGTCCGGATCTCCCATCTGAACTGTATTATTGCTAATGCCAGCAGAGCTCAGAGCCCTGCTGATATAAACAATGAAGAGAGAGATAGATGAACTGCCATCTATCCCTCTCTCCGTGTCTGTGGAAGCTGCAATCACTCTACAACTTCCACGGACACAGGCACAGCCAGAGAGGGAGAGGAGATCTGCAGCCGTTCCCCCCCCATAGCGCCCTCCTCCCGATCAGTGTGGAGAATGACGTGATGCACTGTGATAGTACTGCTGCTAGTGACATCTACTGGCTGAATTTGATATTGCATTCATTTAATTGATGTGAAAACATATATTAAATTTTATTATTCTGGTTTTCCTGCCCTAAAAACTGGGTGCGTCTTATGGTCCGGTGCGTCTTAGTCTGAAAAATACAGTAAGTATATACTCTCCATCGCTCATAGTATCGGCCGGCACCCTTTGTGTGCCGGACGTTTGTTTGGACAGGGAAGCTGGTCCCCATTCAAACTAATGGCATCGACCAGAGATTCACAGTCATGTCCGTTCTCTGGCCGACCAAGCTTTGTGGGCACCCACGATCCGCGCCGACTTTGCTGCCAACCGCCGGCCGTCAGCTTGCACGCACATCGGTCGGCAGCAAAATCAGCCCCGGCTTCTTACGTGTGTGGGGACCCTTAGAGTTTGAGATTGTATTTCTCAATTCTGTGTCCTGCAATTAGCAGTTGTGGCCACTAGATGTCACTCTTGTAACATGTTGAATTGAACTAGGTGCCCCCTCACCCCCAAGGTGCCGCCTCAAAACCTATTCCTGTAAGATAAGGAACAGAAAATGCACACATTTAGCAATAATTTATTTATTTAGAAGGGGGGTTTTCGGTCATTCGAGTGGAAGTAGCTTTCCTGCAAAAGAATAAAAGTACATATAAGTGCGTCTTGATGTTTGTCAAGAGATTCTACATAAGATCAGCGACATATGAAGGTCGACAGAGACGAGTAAGCAGTGATAAAAGATTGAATTCTTACATTCTCTCCAGAAATGGCGACTCCTCATTTGTTTTATTACAAGAGTCTGAATGCTTAAGCGTTTGGTCATGTGATCCCTGCCGATGTATGTAGAGTTCAGACTGGCTGATCCTCCCACTCATTAGAAAATCACATGACATCCATAAGGTCAACAACGGTGACACATGTCCACATGAATACATAGCTAAGTTTGGGCAGGAGCAATCCTAGTCCAAGCGCTGACTGGGTGGCCTGCCCATGGGGCTTTCATGATACAAAGTTGACACATAAAAGTGTTCAAAAAGCAGGACATCATTTTATTAACAACAATACAACAAGAAAAGAAAAAATACACATTATAAAATCAAAATTGTCCACAAATATAAAGGGTCATACATTAGCTTCAAACATAAAAAATGTCACAATTAATATTCTCTCAACGCATTTCGCCCTGACATTCATGGCTTCATCAGGAGTTGTCTTGGGTTGAGTGTCAACCTAGAAGCAAACACGTTCTGACCCCTGCTTCATCAGGAGTTCTCTCTTGGGTCAACTGTCAACCTAGGATCAAACGCGTTTCGCCCTGCTTCATCAGGAGTTATGCCTTGGCTCAATTTTCAACCTAGAATCAAACATGTTTGATGAAATAGGGCGCAACACGTTTGCTTCTAGTTGGGCAGTTGACCCAAGACATAACACCTGATGAACCAGGGCGAAACGCATTTGCTTCTCGGTTGACAGTTGACCCAAGACATAACTCCTGATGAAGCAGGGCCAAACACGTTTGATCCTAGGTTGACAGTTGACCCAAGACATAACTTCTGATGAAGCAGGGCGAAACGCGTTTGCGTTTAGGTTGACAGTTGACCCAAGACATAACACCTGATGAAGCAGGGCGAAACGCGTTTGCTTCTAGGTTGACCCAAGACATAACTCCTGATGAAGCAGGGTGGAACGCGTTTGCTTCTAGGTTGAAGGTTGACCCAAGACATAACTCCTGGTGAAGCGAGCCGAAACGCGTTTGCTTCTAGGTTGATATATCACATGGCACAGCACTGGCCTTATGCACCTACCTGACATCATTCACTATGAAGTTTTGCAGTTGGCCCTGTATGATAATCACTTTAGAATTCGTGTTCAGTACAAAATTTTGGATGTCTCACAGCACAATGAGCATCCAGGTTACTTACGTTGAGGTCTAAGCTGAAGGGCTTTTAGAAAATATTTGGGGAGCAGTACACCATCAGCATTACCAGGTGTAAGCAGAACGCGGTTCACAGACCAGAAGAACGGGATGTCATCTGAAAACACAATGAGTACATTTAATGTAGAAGTGGCAGCTTGTCTCTTTGATACACTTTCCTCAAATGTCTGAAGGTAACGTACTTTATTACTACGTCCTGGACCCGCTGATACCCACTGACAGACCCTTTCATCCTTCACCCAGTACCATTTTTGGATACTAAGGCCCCCATACACCTTACAATCTTACCATACAATTTCTGTACAATTAACTTTTCTTC
>JAHGUE010000035.1:25203-35263 GCA_036250615.1 Ptychadena robeensis | reverse complement strand
CCGGAATCCGGTGGGAAACTGACCCGTGTATGGGGGCCTAAACAGAGTTAGAATGAGCTTATTATGGGGTATCACAGATCTTCAATCCTCTCATAAAGTAGAGCAATCCACATCACGCAGGGCCGCAGGCACGGAATCCCTGGCAGCAAAATCTCATTTGGCTTCACCCCAGACGCAGGGTCACAGAGGAGCATTTCCTGCCCGTGACTTTCTAACTGACAGTCACCCCATAAAAATATCCCGAGCGCTCCATCAATTCACGGAGAAACGTCTCTGATCCTCTCACATATGCAGCTTTGTCTAGAAAGATCGCATGCATGAAATCGCTGGCACGGCCGGCCATCATGTGACCTCGTCCTAAATCTGATAGACCTCTAATTAGTCACATGGCAAAGCGTTCTCAGGGGCGGCCTGGGCTGTCACACAGCTTCAATGACATGCAACAGTCTCATCATTGTTACATCCATGGAAGAGCTGATCTAAGACCCCATCATTAGTATGATAACATCGGATATTTTGTCTTTATCGTATGATAGTAATACCCAGGGGTGCACATAAGTGGTACTCTGGTCAAAACCTAGCTCTGCGTACCGGCACAGCTCATATGTGTACTAACAACTTGGAGGCGCTCCGTGTCTGGGCGGCCACAGCTAAATGTTCCATGTATACAATTTATGTCACTTGGATAACCGCAGGTAAACATGAATAACTATGAAAGGTTGCAGTTAGGGGGGCGACACTGGGAATGCAAATTATTAATCAAACAAAAACAGATCCGACTTCTAAGGGTGTTGGAGATCTGGGGGATGAAAGTCAAAGCAGGCATATGTAAGGGTAAAATCTGACAAGAGAAAAGCACTGTGTGACAGCCGGATTATGACTATGAAAGTGTGACATTTTAGTTACTAACCCAGAAAATGTCAGGGTCACACATTGAGGTTTGAAATCTGGGGGTTCACATATGACACTCTACAATGGAAAGTAGTCAGTGTATAGCTTGTATAGCATCGTAATACACAGACATTAATGTCTACCCCTTTCAGCAACAATAGTGAGTACACCCCAAGAAAAAACATCCAAACTGTGCCCTAAGTGTTGATATTTTGTGTGGCCACCATTATCTTCCAGCACGGCCTCCCGTGGGCATTAGGTTCACAAGAAGTTTACAGGTTGCCGCTGGAATCCTCTTTCATCACACCATGATGCTTGCGGAGGTTGGAGGCCTTGTTCTCCCCCATCTTCCATATGAGGACGCCACATACCAGTGATGACGAACCTTTCAGAGACGGAGCGCCCAAACTGGAACCCAAACCCCACTTATGTATCTAGAAGTGCAGGCATGGCAATTTAACCTGAATTACACACACACATCATATACACACGAAACATGTAAACACACACTCTACTTTCTTATAAGATAGAATAGGAGAGGGTATAGGGCGCTGTGTGCAATCAGAAGAGTGGTGAAGAGAACTGACAGCATTGAGAGACAATAGGCTGCAGTTCTCTCCTCTGTGCTGACTGACAGCTTGCGTGCCCACAGAGAGGGCTCCGAGTGCCACCTCTACCACACGTGCCATAGGTTCGCCATCACTGCCATATGAGTTCATGTGTATATATATTTTTTTTATTCTAAAGCAACATTTGCTTGTTGGTTCACGGAATGGATAAATCAGAAGCGATAAGAGCGCTGCACTGTAACCCCCGCCCCAGCGAGTGCTCTTATGAAACTATTCCAGTAATTCTTCACTAACTGTCCATTTGAATAGATTTCCTGGTGATTACTGTAAGGGTGATGGCGGACCATAGTTCAAACATACGAAGGTTCATTCCAAACCCCCCCCCCCAGCTCTTTTACAATCATTGTTTAGCTGATTCTTGATTGATTTATTGCAAAACGCCCAGCCTTGGCCTGAAAAAGTTCATATGTTGTTATATAGAAAAGAGTATGCTTGGCTCTTGGTTGTTTACAAGTTCAGGATCAACCACGATTAGAGGCGCACGTGCTGTAAATCCTTTTTAATAATACAATGCTAGAAACTCACTGAAAGAACCCAAGAGGGCAACCAAGTCCAGGCGTCCGAACACAGGAGGATGTGCCTGTCCCCCTTTAGCGAGACAGCCCCTCGCCATGGCAGATAGTGGCAGCTGTAGGGCCTGACCGACAATAGGCCTTTCCACCAATCCACCAAGGAGCTGTAGGGACCAGAGGAAGGGCCACTAACTGTATTTATATGCGCTGTATAATATATGCTGTATAATGCTTATATTTGTGTGTGTATCCCCTTAAGGGTTGCACCTGTTGTTGACAAAATGCTGGAAGCATGAGTCATGGCTGGGTGTGTATTTCACTTTTCCCTCCAATAAGTAGTGTTGAGCTTGAATATTCGAATGGCGAATATTTTTCGCGAATATCGGCAATTCGAGAATTCGCCAATATCTCGAATATCTCGGCGGACATTCGCAATTCCGAATATTCGCAATACGGCCATGTATTGCGAAAATAATATTCGCATTGCGAAAATAAACATAACATGTGACCATTCATTTTAAAGATTTTTGTGATGCGAATATTATTTTCGCAATGCGAATATTATTTTCACAATACATGGTCATACCGCGAATATTCGCATTTCCGAATATAGTATCGAATATTAGTAGAATTATTCGCGAAATATCACGAATTCGAATATTGCCTATGCCGCTCATCACTGCCAATAAGTAGCTAAGATATTCCTGCCCAGTAACAGGCCTTATGCCAAGCCCCTGTCTGAAGGCATAAATAGTCAGTCCTTAGAATGTTCTGGGCCCTTCTGTTGATTCTCCCTGGAGTACCACAGCCTCAGCACTGGACCCAGCAGAGCGACCCACTGCACCCAGCCTAAGGATTCCAGCATCTTGTTAACAACTTTTGAAATGATTATCCCTACGATTGAACCCCTTCTCTGCCCTCGGGTGTTGGAGCTGCTGTACATAATCCTCAATAAAACTGTAAATAGCCGCCTATCAGCGTGCGTGGCTTACTGGTGTGCAGAAGGTATTGGGTGGCCAGACAAGAGGACATCCACCTCAAAGAACCTGGTGTCGTGAGTACTAATACACATTGCACTTGCACAACACTACAGAGCTCTCCACCCCACTTGAAGAGGGTTCTCCGGGTGACTCCAGCCAGGGAAGCTCTGGAAGCAACTGGGTCCTGGAAGTTTAGCGTAGGCTATAAGATCCCACAGCGGCCTACATGCCGGAATCAACAGTGCAGGGCTGTATTCCTGGAGACGGATCTTGTGCCCAGTTGCCACTGTCTCATCAGGAATCGCACCTCTGGACTGGTCCTCCTCTTCCAGTGTGTCAGCTTTATACCCAAGAGCCTCATGGGTTACAGGATTAAAGAGGACAACACCCCTTGAACCGCTACAGTTGTCTGTTTGTGCAATAACCCTTCTAGTCTCTATAAAGCCTGATAGCGTGGCTATGCTTCTCCCTTTACATAACTGATATCCCAAAGGTCAACCTAGCAAACTATGAAAACCCAAATAGTACACCCAACTACATATCAAAAGTAACACCAAAACATTTATATTTACTTACAAGAGGTGTGTTGGCAACCCAAATAGAGGTACCATCACTTTCATCACTGGTGATGCCAGGGATGTGTTAGGGATCTCTTGGAGGGCAGGAGATGCGAACTGTCCATGAGGTTAACAGGTTAATTAACCTCTCGGGCATTATGCCCGAACTCAGTACGGTCACCGTAGGAAGGTGGACTAAGAAATAAAGTGTACTGTACCATGGACATTAAGGGGTTTACAATGTTTCTATAAAAATGTCAGTGAATATAGTTGTGCTGTTGTTGGGCAAAACATAAGGTGGGAGGTGACAAGGTAATGTTCTGGAACATGTGATGTTGTGACCTCGTGAGCCATCTGAGAGGAGATTAGAAGGTTATACAAGCTTAGTGTTTTGTGGGTAACAGGGTCTTTGTAATAGATAGGTGTAATAGATCCAGTGGGGAGCAGGCCTCAGGCCTGCGGATCCGAAGACCAGGCCTGGACTAAGATTTAACTATGGCCTCACCCTTGTCCCCTGCTGAGGCAAGGGCATTCCTAGCCTAGGAGAAGTCACTTGGGTGAAGAAGGCTAGGGCAAAGACTATTTTTTTGCAGAGACTGCTCCCAGATGGCTCCTAGGGAGTGTACCTGGCACTGTGATGTTATTGAAATAAAGGGCACCGTAATCACACCAATCTGACGTGTCATGGACCCTTATTGAGGGATGTGCGCAAGACCTGCTAACTAAAAGAAAGCCCGCTCAGCCGCAGTTGCGAGAAAGGACCGTGAGGCCTGGCTGCCCCTTGGATGGAAGGGAGGTGTATGTCTGTGAAGGCCTGGAGGGAGTCAGTGGTGACGGAGGGGTGAGATCATTATTGTCCCCTGATTCACCCCTGTACGTGCGGTGCACCCGGGTGCTAGAGATGGACGGTGCTCTTTCTTTCATCACAGTTTCATCTTGGATCAAAAACTGCCCCATTGGTCTGGCCCCATGGCTGATGCCGAAGAGGACTTCCTTGTTAATGGAGGGGGTGTCGCTTGTGTAGAGAGGCGGGGGAGGGCTGGGAATCAATAAAAACGCGAGGGAGGTTAACTCCCATGTGAATAACGCCTAACACCCCAGGGTCTCCCAAAATTAGATGGATAAATTTTGGGTGGGCATTTAAGGTCTAAGGGCCCCCATACACCTTCAGATTTCTCTGTCAGATTTCCTTTAGATCTCCTTTTGTTTTACCAAAACCATGTAATATGAGGGATTTTCTAAACCATCGAGTCTACCTGTGTTCAATCGCAGAGGACCAGGCACTACATAGTTATTGGTAGATCTAAAGGATATCTGACAGAGAGATCTAAAGGTGTATGGCCAGCTTTATAAATAGAAATGCAATGATACAATGGGTCTTCACATTCCTATTTGTCTTTGTACCAACAAACAATTCACGCCAGGGAGACCAAACAGTGTTGTTATTCACTGCAGGAAAGGGTCATAAGCCAAAAACGCGCCAGTCTATTATTAGATTGGCTTGGATGTACCACGGCTTGGTTGGCAATCATCACAACTCTGACCAAAATAAGAGCAAACAAAACCCTCAACTTTATTAAACAAATAGAAAAGACCTCTGAGCCATCGGGTAGGTTGTGCACACAGTTCTCACCGGATTTCAAAATAGTATTTGCTCGTGTGTGTATGCATAGTGGGGGGTCACACTACTGAGGTATGAGATCTGGGGGGGTCCCTACTGAGGTATGAGATCTGGGGGTCACACTACTGAGGTATGAGATCTGGGGTGTGGCACACTACTGAGGTATGAGATTCTGTGGGGGTCACACTACTGAGGTATGAGACTGGGGGGGTGGGTCAAACTACTGAGGTATGAGATCTGGGGATCACACTACTGAGGTATGAGGATCTGGGGGGCCACACTATGAGGTATGAGATCTGGGGGGTCACACTACTTGAGGTATGAGAGTCTGGGGGGTCACCCCACTACTCCCCCCAGCAGTAGGGAAGAGAGGAACACATCGCATCGCACCCCAACTCCCCCCAGCGGGGAAGAGAGGACACATCGCACCCACTCCCCCCAGCAGAGGAAGAGAGGACACATCGCACCCCAACTCCCCCCAGCAAAGGGAAGAGAGGACACATCGCATCCCACTCCCCCCAGCAGAGGAAGAGAGGACACTCGCATCCCAACTCCCCCCGCAGAGGGAAGAGGGACCCATGGCACCCCACTCCCCCCAGCAGAGGGAAGAAGGACACATCGCACCCCAACTCCCCCCAGCAAGGGAAGAGAGGACACATCACCTCTCCCACCAACTCACACCCCAGCAAGAAGAGAGGACCCATGGCACCCCAACTCACCCCGGCAGAGGGAAAGAGAGACACACATCGCACCCCAACTCCCCCAGCAGAGTGAAAAGAGAGGCACAATCGCACCCCAATCCCCCCAGCAGCGGGAAGAGAGGACACAAATCGCACCCAACTCCCCCAGCAGAGGGAAGAGATTACCATCGCACCCCAACTGCCCCCAGCAGAGGGAAGAGAGGACCATTCGCACCCCACTGCCCCCCAGCACGAGGAGAGAGGACACATCGCACCACACCCCAACTCCCCACAGAGTGAAAGGACACTACACCCCAATCCCCCAGCAGAGGGAAGAGAGGCACAATCGCACCCCACTCCCCCAGCAGAGGGAAGAGAGGACACATCGCACCCCAACTCCCCCCAGCAGAGGGAAGAGAGGACACATCGCACCCCAACTCCTCCCAGCAAGGGAAGAAGGACACATCGCACCCCAACTCCCCCCCAGAGGAAGAGAGACACATCGCATCGCCCCCCCAACTCCCCCCCACAGAGGGAAGAGAAGAAGATGCAGAAGAGAATCCCCGAACGGCACCGATCGCCTGTGATAGGGGTTATGGACAGCCTGGGCCCTATGTGCACGCATAATTCTGCATATGACAAAACGCCCCTGTCCATATGCTATCATTAACACTAGGGTTGTACATGAAACCATATATTACTCCATATAATCTAAAGTTTAACAATTTCCATGTATGACTTTAAAAAAAGACAAAAACGTAAGAGGTAATAACATTTATAAATACATTGTGCACATATAATGGCGTATAAGTGACCGAGAACTACAGAATCAAGATTCATACAGATAAAAAACGTATATATGACCAAATAATAATATAATAGTAATAAAGTCTGGTTAGTAACTCACAGGAGTTGGTTTTTGCATCAACAAGAAATTTCCCAACTTACATTTGTATCGGAGCCAAAGCTGACACATTTCTACTTGTTACGGCTTACGCCCCCCATACATCTTTAGATTCACTTCATTACAATTTCCTTTAGAATCTACCAACAACATGTAGTGCCTGGTCCTCCCTGATAAAATACAAGTGTAGAAGGTATATATCACTGCTATTAGTGCGTGCCTCCCTGATTAGAATACATAGTGAGGGAAGGTATATATCACTGCTTGTAGTGCCGGGTCCTCCCTGATAGAAACATAGTGTTGGAGGTATTATCACTGTTATTAGTGCCGGGTCCTCCCTATAGAATCATAGTGATTGGAAGTATATATCACTGCTAGTATGCCGGGTCCTCCCTGATAGAATACATAGTGAGTGGAAGGTATATATCACTGCTTTGTAGTGCCCTGGTCCTCCCTGTAGAATACATAGTGATTGGAAGGTATATTCACTGCTATGTAGTGCGCGGGTCCTCCCTGTAGAATACATAGTGATTTGGAAGGTTATATCACTGCTATTATATGCCGGGTCCTCCCTGAATAGCATACATAGTGATTGAAGGTATATCTCACTGCTATGTAGTGAGTGGTTTCCCCTAAGAGAATACATAGATGATTGGAAGGTATATACACTGCTATGTATGCTGGGTCCTCCCTGTAGAATACATGTGTTTGGAGTATATATCACTGCTGATGTAGTGCTGGGTCCTCCCTGATAGAATACATAGTGATTGGAGGTAATATATCACTGCTATGTAGTGCATGGTCCTCCGATATACAATGATACAAGGTACTATCGCTGCTATGTAGTGCTGGCCTCCTGATAAATACATAGATTGGAAGGTATATAGCACTGCTTGTGTGCTGGGTCCTCCCTGATAGAATACAAGGATTGGAAGGTATATAGCACTGCTATGTATGTGGGTCCTCCCTGATAGAATACATAGTGATTGGAAGGTATATATCACTGCTATGTATGCTGGGTCCCTCCCTGATAGAATACTATGATTGGAAGGTATATATCACTGCTATTATGCTGGGGTCCTCCTGATAGACAAGGTATTGGTAGATTAGCAGGTCCTCATATTCGCTGGTTTTGGTAGAAACAAAAGTTGATTGCAACAGAATTGTATGGTAAGGTGTATGAGAGCCTTCAGTAAGCAGGAATGTACCATATTTTTGGACTATAAGACGCACCAGTTTGTAAGAAAAAAAAAATGTAAGTGCTGTATGTGTTCACATCAATTGGGTTTAATGCAATGGATTAATCCCTGCCATAGTCAAAATCAGCCAGTAGATGTCCACTAGCAGCAAGTACTACACAGCACACACGTCATCCTCCTTTACTGATTAAGATGAAGGGGGCCACGTGGTGGGGGGGGGGGGGGGCTGCGATCTCCTCTCGCTGGCTGTGTCCATAGTAGTCTGCAGAGTGATTGCAGCTTCCACAGACAGTGTCATCTATCTCTCTCTTCATTTTGGTTTTCTAGCCGCAGGGCTCTGTCTGGCTATAAGCAATAATACCAGGTTTCGATGGGAGATCCCCGTTTGTCCTGGTCGTTTTCTGCTCCCCCCCCCGCCGAGATTGCTCCCCCTGTAGCACCATAACGGCCAGCCGTGGGAGCACTTTCTAATGAAATCAAATGGGGCGAGGGGTGGAGCTGATAACCGACCGGTGGAGTCATGCTTGGATGAGCATGGCCTTGTGAGAGCTGCGTCTCCACCTAGGTGGAGGTCTGCCTGTGTCCAATGGTCCCCCCCGCGTCCATGGAGCTGTGCGCCCCCTGTAGCAGGGGGAGCAGATGTGTACGTAGGGCAGGAAGACGGGGTAACATGGACTCAGCAGGCCTGCGTGGGGGACAGTTTTGCGGTCACTGCTGTGAAGGGTCCCCGGGGAGCACAGCTGTCCATAAAACCGGGGGGTTATGGACACAGCAGCCGCCCTAGGGTGCAGTTCACGGCCACTGCGATGCTGGGGGAAAAAAAACCCCCCCCCCCCCCCTCCCCGGTCGGTATCAGCCCCCCGCGCACACATTTGATTTCATTATATGTGCTCCCCCTTCTGGCCGTTATGTGCTACAGGGGGAGCAGATCTCAGCAAGGGAGCAGAATTCAGCGTTACACCGGCCGTGGATGCATCTCTCATCTGACAGCTCCCCAGGCTAATCTCCTTGCCAAGTGGCTGTGGGTATTGCGCATTCGGACCATGAGATGCAGGCACTTGCGTCTTATAGTCCTAAAAATACGGTAATCCTCTCACCTCAATGCTGGCGCTTCTAGTGCTCATATCTAAAAAATGTGACTTTATCGCAGTGCACGGCGTCTAGTGATGCTTGTTCTGACAAGAGTTCTTCTTAAATGTTCAGCAGGAATGTAGAATATCTGAAACCTCTTGGGATTTGGCTGCCAAGTCCTTCTTTGCCGATGTACCTGACTTCATAGAGGTGGGAATGCCAAGGATAAGGATCGGGATCTTTTTCTGTATTTCATATTTACTTTATATTAGTCTTCCTTTATAAAACGTTATTAGATATTTTAGACGTGGACTTCAGATTGTATAGGAGTAGATTGCGCCGCAAGCTTTTTTTTTTACTCAATATATTTTTAAGGTTTTTGGCAAGTTTAAGAAGACCTCAATCATTATTACTGTCACGGCGGGTGACACCAGAGCATGATTCACGGGACCAACTTGCATGGATGGCAGGGGTGCAATCCGGGGCGCAGAGCCTAAGGGACTACCTGGTATTGACCAGAGCTCCCCGCAAAGGGAGTTGGATTTGGCCACATGCAGTCACCAGGTTGCGGTTCCCAGAAATCACCTGTGCAAGATGGCTGCTGAACCAATACGTAGTGCCAAGCGTTTAGGAGTTAGAGAAGTCCGATAAACAAGCCAAGAGTCAGAAGCAGCGGAGTCAGGAGAGGGACCAGGATGAAGTGTCGAGGATCAAGACGTATGAGTAGTCCGAGTAACAAGCAGGGGGTCAGGAACGTAATACGTGATACTGGAAGAAAAACACATAAGACTCGCGTAGTACCTGCCTGACATCCCGGTTCCTGACACCCTGCTTGTTCCTCGGACTACTCTTACTCCTTGATCCTCGGCACTTCATACTGGTATCTCTCCTGACTCCCCGGCTTCTTGACCTGTTACTGAGCCGTGCCGGTAGAACCCAAAAAAAGTGAGTCAGTAAAGGGGACAATGATTTGCACAGAGTGATCAGAAGGGGACAATGATTGGCACAGAGTGATC
>JAHGUE010000032.1:50718-63433 GCA_036250615.1 Ptychadena robeensis | reverse complement strand
TCATCAAACAATTATCGGCGCATCGTACCATGTGGCATTTCTGATTTCGTTCAATCGATGAAAACACTTCATCTAATCGATCATCGGATTGAACCACAATCGAACCTGTGTGGCTGCTTAAGGGTCCCCATACTCTCCTTCAGATTTCCTTTAGATCTCCTTGTTTTTACCAAACCATGTACTATGAGGGAGTTTCTAACCATCAAGTCTACCTGTGTTCAGCTCGTCAGGTACCCGGCACTACATAGTGGTGATCAAAGGAAATCTGACAGAGCATCTATAGGTTCTGGCCAGCTTAATGGCCCCCCATACACCTTCAGCTTTTCTTAGATCTCCTTCCATGTAATATGAGCGGAGTTCTAACCATCAAGTCTAACTGTGTTCATCGCCGAGGACCCGGCACTACTAGTTGGTGGTAGATCTAAATATCTGACAGAGCCGATCTAAAGGTGTACGGGGCGAGGGCCCCATACACCCTTAGTCTCTCTGTCAGATATCCCTTTTAGATCCCCGTCTTTTTGTTTTACCAAAACCCTGTAATATGAGGGATTTCTAACCATCAATCTACCTGTGTCCAACTCGCGAGGACCCGGCCGGCACTACATAGTTTCGGTAGATCTAAAGGATATCCTGACAGAGATCTAAAGGTGATGGCCAGCTTTTACAACACTTTATACTTTGTTCCTACTCATTCTGCAATCAAGCATCACCTACCGCAGGCTGTTCTGCCCGTTTCCCCCCACCCCCCAAAAAAATGGAATAGATTTGTCTTCGTCTGACTTTTCTCCCTACAGACAAACTCCAGCATTCAATGCTGAGCTCCACTGCTGCCAACAGACTACGTCTCCTCAGAAGCTCATATCCTCACATCACCCCAACCCCTTCACTGCCCTCTTCTCCTCCCTCATATCCTCACATCAACCCAACCCTCACTGCCTCTCTTCTCCTCCTCACATTCCTCACATCACCCAACCCTCACTGCCTCTTCTCCCCTCCCTCATATCCGTCCACAGACATCAACTCCACACCCCATCACTGCCTCATTCTCCTCCCTCATATCCCCTCACATCATCCAACCCTCACTGCCTCTTCCTCTCCCTCATATCCTCACATCATCCAACCCTCACTGCCTCTTCTCCTCCTCATATCCTCACATCATCCAACCCTCACGCCCTCTTCTCCTCCCTCATATCCTCACAAAATCCCCCAACCTCCCTGGCCTCTCTCCTCCCCCTCATATCCTCACATCATCCAACCCTCACTGGGTCACTGCCCCCTTCTCCTCCCTCATATCTCCATATCCCAACCCTCACTGCCTCTTCTCCTCCCTCATATCCTCACATCACCCAACCCTCACTGCCTCTTCTCCTCCTCATCTCCTCACATCACCCAACCCTCACGGTCTCTTCTCCCTCCCTCATATCCTCACATCACATCCAACCACTCACTCTGCCCTCTTCTCCTTCCCTCATATCCTCACATCATCCAACCCCTCACTGCCTCTTCATCCTCCCTCATACCTCACATCACCCAACCCTCACTGCTCTTTCTCCTCCCAGCATATCCTCACATCATCCAACCCTCACTGCCTCTTCCACCTTCAACGCCCTGCTCAATCCTTCCTACCCTCCCCCTCCCACTGCCACCGTTCTCTGGCCCAAAGACCTGGCCACATACTGCCAAGTATTGAAGCCATTCGAATTGATATTTCTACCAACCGCCCCTCCCCCCCTCCTCCAATCCCCTCCGCGTGTAACTCTTTTTCCCTCACCCCAGCCCTCCTCCCATCACACATCCTCCTTTAACTCTTTCCCTCACCCCCCCCCCCTCCTCCCATGCCCATCCTCCTTGTAACTTTACTAAACCCTCACCCCCGTTCCTCCAATCCCATCCTCCTTTCTCTCTTTCGCCTTTCCCTCACCACCATTCTCCACCCCATCCTCTTCACCTTTCACCCCTCCACCCTCGCCCCATTCCTCCAATCCCATCCTCCTGTAACTCTTTTCCCTCACCCCCATTTCTCCACTCCCCCATCCTCCGTAACTCGTTCCCTCCCCACCATTGCTCCAATCCCATCCTCCTGTAACTTTAAATTACCCCTCACCCCACCCCCATTCGGCCTCAATCCCCTCCTCCCTTTAAACCTTCCCTCACCCCCCTTCCTCCCATCACCGAGGTTCTCCTTTCCACCTTCCCTTCACCCACCCAGCTTTCCCTCCCCTGTCAGTCCTGGAATACAGTGTGCACCGCTCTGCTTCGCTCTTCTCCTACCACCACCCTTCCCACTTGACCCTATAACCAACCCGCTGATCTTCTTAAGACCCATTCTATTCTACACCGGGCATCCGGCGCTTTGCACTGACTGAACTATTCAACCTCTCCCTCCCTCTTGTATCTTCCCATCATCTTTCACCACTGCCACAATCCTCCCCATACTAAAGAACCATCATCCACTTGACCCTTGACCCCGTCTCTTCCCTCTCCTCATTTTTCCTCTCCGCGCTCCTCTCCTTTTGCTTCACAACTGCTCGACGCGTCATTTAACAAAGACTACCGACTAGCTGACTTGTGAATTCCCTCCGTGAAACCCCCTCCAATCCGGCTTCCGACCTTCTCATTCCATGAACAGCCATCACTAAGGTGCCACACGACTTGCTCACTGACTGCCAAGGCCAGGCAACTATCCCTATTCCCCTCCTTCTTGTTTCTGTTGGATCTCTCCTCTGCCTTTCCCCTGTTGACCACCACTTCTTCTACAGACCTTGAGCTCCCCTCTTCGGTATTCGGACTCTGCACTCTCCTTGTTCTCCTCCTACTTGACTGAACCGAATCCTTCCAACCTCCTTCAATCAATGGGCTCCTCCTCTTCTCACACCCCCCTCCCTGTTGGCGTCCCACAAGGCTCGTCCCTTGGCCGTCCTTTTTCTCCCTCTATACCTCCCTCCTCTCTGGCAAACTGTCCAGAGACTCTGATTTCAACGAACACGATCTTTAGTGAATGTCGCTTAAACGGTTAGCTCAAGGGGTAGATATTCCTGAGATGGTACAAATAACACCGCTCACGCAGTAATTTCGAACGGCATCAGAAGTTATCATGTTCCCTACATAAAGGGGACAAGCTATCATTGCAAAAAATTACTAATTTTATTTAAAAACACACGGATAATGAAAGAACTTAAAATCAATAACACAGATGAAATACAATATTAAAACCAGCGTGAAACCAATATGTCAGGTGAGGCCAGATTTTAACCAACAGGGTTAATACACTTAATAATTCTTCCATCCTAATGCCAAGACTTAGTTTAAGAGATATATCCTCCAAAACAAAAGTGATGGTATCACCGATATGAGAAAATGGCCAGAGGAAGGGTGGGTGAGGCTCATAGTAGGCAAGGGGGAGTAGAGTATGGTAGAGATCTTAAGAATAAGATCGAGAAAAAGGATTAGCGAGAAGGAGAGAGGAGAGGGAGTTCAGTAACTAAGAAAGGTGAAAGAAAAGAGATAGAGGGGGGGAAATACGAAAGCAAGAAAAATGAGGGGGAAGCGAAGGTAGAATAGAGTAGTATGGAAATGAAGGGAGAAAAAAAAGTAAGAGAATTATGCCCTGTTCCTAGTGCTCTACTTCTTCTCCCAACTCGAAAAAACGAATCATTGACGAGGTGGGCACTTCATCAAAGGATTCATCTATCATGAGTTAACTCACTAACTCTAAAGTTCTGCAAAGAAGCAGATGTCCACTAGGTAATCCACACAGTTTGTTTTTTGGGAAAAAGACAGACTTTCTTACCCAAGGCTTGAAGCTCCTGGAAAGTAATGTTTTAGACCTGGGACGGTGTAAATAATAAATCGATCTCCCTCTTATTCCTTTTCTATTATCTTTTCCTTTTGTCCCTTCTTTTTTTTTTCCTCTCCCTCTTCTCCTGCCTCTTGCATGACTTTAAGTACTCCTTTCTATCTAATACACATACCCTCCCGCAGATTGACATTTCCATCAGAATCACCAAGAAGGCTTGTTTGATAAAGATAGGCGGGCTTTTTTCACATGTATACGTCCTCTTAACCCTTTTACCTTTAGACTTTAAATTTAATCGGGTGCATATGGCGCTTTTCGTCACTGGATGGGCAATGTTTGCTCAACTATGAATCTTTTTAAAAACAAATAGAGATAAAAATAATAATAAGATGACCTTCTGATCTGCCTTGTCATAAATCTTATTAGGTGACATCTCCTAGATACACTAGTCCACCTAATTGGTGGTTAGCAACCATCTGGACTAAGGTATTATCTCATAGTTATAACAATGGCCATCTTTTGTAGACCCCCCCCAGAATTTATGTGACAACGATAAAGATATAATGGTTAATCATGCAGATGTATGACATGCTGAGCTTTTTTGTAGATTACTCCTGGCTTTCGTTAAGAGAAATGAACTCTGACAGACTTCTTCTGGAAATAGGTCATACAAAAATTGAGTGTATATTGTATCATACGTAACATAGCTAATACTATACCCACAATATATAAATATTAATCTAATAATTGGTTAATGTTTAAGACGTTATACCCCCATGAAAACCCTTACAAAACTCATCTCATCCTTTGGTCGCACCATCTATATGCTGTGACACCAAACCTACTCTCCACCCGGCCTTGCACTCCCTCTGTCCTGGACAACACCCAAACCTACCTCTCCACCACCGCCTTCACTCCCTCTGTCCTGGAATAACCCAAATCTAACCTCTCCCTCTCCCACCCCGGCCTTCACTCTCCCTCGTGTCCTGGACACCCAAACCTACCCTCTCCCCCCGGCCTTCACTCCCCTGTCCTGTAGCCCGCCCAACATCCCAACTCCTCCACCCCGGCCTTCCCCTCTGTATAAGATGTAATGGGAATAAAAAAATATAAAAATCTAAAAAAGGATTAATAAAATATGTATGGAAAAAAAAAATAAATATAAAAAAAAGGAATTAAATCAATATGGTAAATGTAAAAAAAAAAAAAAATAACTCTACAAACAAGGCTTTCACATCCCTCTTTCCTGACACCGAACAAACCCAAACCTACCTCTACCAACCCCTTCCTTCACGTCCCTCTTTTGTCGCTGTACACACAACCTACCTCTCCACCGCTTCCTCTTCACTCTCCGTTTCTTTCCTTTACACGCCAAAACCTATTGACCCCTCTCTCGCACCTTCTTCCTTCACTCCCTCTGTTCCTTTACACTCCAACCTACCTCTGCCCCCCTTCCATTGGCCAGCTGGTTGGGAGGGTCCCCTCTTTCCTTTCCGCCCACAACCTCCCTCTTAGATCTCCACCGCCTGCCCTTCCCTCCCCGCTTCTTTCCCATTCCCCCGCGGCCCCCACCTCTCCAAGCCTCGTCCCCACAGCCCCTTCCTTCCCCTTCCCTCTTTTCCTGTACACCCCAACCTACTTATCCACCCCGCCGGCCTTCGTCACTCCCTCTGTCCCTGGACACCCAAACCTAACCTCTCCACCCCGCCTTCACTTCCCTCTTTCCTTTACCCCAACTACCTACCTCTCCACCCCACCAACGGCCTTCCTTCACGAATGCCCTCTTGTCTTCCTCTTATCCGCGCCGCCCCATCATCCCCCACTCTCCCCCCCCATTCACTTTAACTCGCCTCGCCCCTCCTGAGTCCTGGACAACATCTCTCACTGCCCTATCGGCATCGTCTTTCATGAATTGCTGCCAGATTCCTTACAACTCAATCTGAGCAACTGAACTCATATCTTTTCCCCCATCCCTTCCAAGCGCCCTCCCAACACTCACTCACAGTAACACCACCAACCCCCCCCCCAACATCTCACTTAGCATAACCACCAGCCCCAACACCCAAAACAACGAACCACCCACCACCAAAACACCTACAACCCCACCCCCCCCCCCCCCGCCTCCTCGCCTGATCCGATTCCCCCCCCCCTCCCCACCCCCCCGCCACCACCGAACCCCCGCACCGTCACTCCCCTCCCCCGCCCCCCTCCTCCTCCCTTACAGTTAATAACACACGTCATCTCCCCCATTCCACAAGCTTCGCTGCCTGGGTGTCACCTTCGAGCTTCTGCGCTCTCTCGCTTTACTTCCCCACATCCGAACATATCGGCCCAGATCCTGCCACTTCCTCTCCGTACCATCTCCAAAAAATCCGCCCCTGCCCCTCCTCCCCCTCGACCACCACAATTTCCTGTACCAACTCTCTCAAATCCTCTCTCTTCTGTCCTCCTTTCCATCATCCTCTCTTTTCTCGCCGAACCTCAGTCCCTCGCTCCTTTCCTCCCCTCTTTCCCTATCCCTCCTTACTACTTCTGCATAGATCCTCCCATCATCTCCGTCCGTACTCCATCTCACCCTCTCCTCCTTCTTCTGCTTTCCTCTCTGTCAAAATCTCTACACTGGCTTCAATTGTCCAGAGAATTAAATTTAAGTTCGGTGCTGTTATCTCCACACCCCCTGTCTCCTTACATCTCCAACCTGTAGCTACTACCCCCTAACTGTCCCCCACACCTCCTGTCCCTCTTACAACTCCACCTGGTACTAATACAAAAAAAACCCACCTAACTGTCCCCCACAAGCCTCCTGTCCTCCTTACAATCTCCAACCTGGTACATAAATACACCCCTACTGTCCCCACACCTCCCCTTTCCTCCTTACATCTCCACCTGGTACATAAATACAAAGACAAAACCCCTAACTGCCCCCCACACCTCTGTCCCTCCTTACATCTCCAACCTGGTACATAATATACCCCCTAACTTTCCCCAACAACCCATCCTATCCTCCTTACACCATCTCCAACCTGGTACATAAATATAAACCCCTAACTGTCCCCAAACCTCCGTCCCTCCTTATCATCTCCCACCTGTGTACACAAATACACACCCCTAAAACCTAAACCGCCCCCTCCTCCGCTATCCTCCATTTACCTACTAATTACACTCCCTCCCCACTCTACCCATCAATCACCCCTGCAATTTCCAAGACTTCTCTAGGGCCGCTCTACTCTCTGGAACTCTCTCCTTCGTCCCATCAACTTGTCCTACTTTGGCATTTTAAAAAAAATCTTTTGTTGTATCTCCTCTCTAATGATGGTACAGCGCTGTGTCATATTTTGGTGATATATAAATACATATAATAATAGAGGTGAGCCTCCATGGGTCAGGGTCCTCTCCTCCTCTGTGTCTAGCCTATACCTGTGTGTTGTATCTCCTCTCTATGTATTGTAACAGCGTGCGTCATATGTTGGTGCTATATCAATCCATGATAATAAGAGTGTGAGCTCCATGGGGTCCAAGGTCAGTCCCCTCCTCCTCCTGTGTCATACCTATACTTTGTGTTGGTATCTCCCTCTAATGTATTGTACAAGAAGCGCTGTGTATATGTTTGGTGCTAATATAAATACAATACATATAATAATAGAGTGTGATCTCCATAGGTCCAGGGTCCCCCTCCTCCTCCTGTGTCATATCCTATACCTGTGTGTTGTAATCGCCTCTCTAATGTATTGTACAGCGGCTGTGTCATATGTTGGTGCTGATATAAATACATGATAATATAGAGTGTGAGCTCCATGGGTCAGGTCCCTCTCGGCTTCCCCCTCTGTGTCATAATCCTATACCTGTGTGTTGTATCTCCCCTCTAATGTATTGTACAACAGCTCTGTGTCATATGTTGGTGTCTATTAAATACCTGATAATAAGAGTGTGAGCTCCATGGGTCCGGGTCCCCTCCCCCCCTCCTCCCCTGTGTCATATATCCTATAACCTGGTGTTGTATCTCCCCGCTAATGGAATTGTCAGCGGCTGCATTCATATGTTGGGTGCTATATAAATACATTATAATAAAGAGTGTGAGCCGTCATGGGTCAGGGTCCTCTATCCCTCCTCTGTGTCACATAATCCTATACCTTTTTGTTCTTCGCTCCCCTCTAATGTAATTGTAAACAGCGCTGCGTCATATGTTGGTGAATATAAAATGCATGATATAGAGTGTGAGCTCCATGGGTCAGGTCCCCTCCTCCTCCTGTGTCATATCCCATACCGTGTGTGTTGTATCCTCCCCTTCTAATGTATTGTACAGCGGCTGCTCAGATTTGGCGCTATATAAATACATAATAATAATAATATTTGGAGGAATGATGTGAATCTTTCGGGGGGGGGGGTTCGCATGGTCATTGGGAAGTAATCAGAGCAGGTGGCCGCAGGATTGCTTTCCCACGTACTGTACAACTGTCTCAGCGAACGCGGTTTCCGCAGAGGAATGTGCACTATTTCATGATGAACAGCGAGAATTTTGTTCGGTTCGTATTATGCGCGTTGTATTAATCCCACTTCAATCACAAATGTTGTTTAAAGTAAATGGACGTCCATCGCCAATACCCCATCGCAGCCCGCAATGCTTACAAATCGATTTTCATTGAAGTTTTTCTCCACATAAAGTCTGAGACTTTCATTACAATAATTATCCGAGTGTCGGCCGTGGCTCCACCCCTCGGTCTATATATTTGCACCTATGGCTGCTGGCGGGGCCGGGAGAGGAATGAGAACACAGCGCGGGGCCGGGAGGGGAATGAGAACACAGTGCGGAGCCTCAGTAGACAAGAAAATGACTCTTCTCCAGAGCAATCACACATAATGGCTGCAGTACTCCCATCCCTCCCCTCCATCCACCGACATACAAGGTCTATTAGGATTTCCAGCAAGAGTCATTAGGACCAGACCACATCCAGCGCCGTGCCCAGAGCCCGTGCCATGGTGGGTTTCTCTGAAACATTCACGAGGGTTTCCTCCTAAGTAACAATACAACTTTGCAGACGGTGACACAGATGGGAGGCGGTGAGGACGTAGCTGTGTAATTAGCAGATATGATTAGAGAAACGAGAGATTTGTTTATTTGACGGCTAAGCTTCTTCTTCTGCTTCTTCTCAGATCTGGTGAGCGGATATTTCATGACCCCGCCTGTTCTGGACATCTCAACTGATGAAATCGTGATCAATGCCAATGACACATTAACTGTCACCTGCAGGTAAGTCAGTGTGTTTGGGAGAAGTTCTAATTGGACGACATTGTTCTATGACAAGGAAAGGTCAAAGGTCACATCCAATTACTGAACGAATGTAACCACTAGTGTTGAGCGAGAATATCCGTCATTCGAGAATTCGCATTATTTCGGGAATGTGCGCGCAGATATTCGCAATGGTGGATATTGTCATATTACGCTCAACATTTGTTACCGCCATACATCGCGCCTATGTGTGTGCGCCGTGCGAATGGATATGCGCAATAAACACTTCGCTCGTACTTGCTGAGACCACAGAATGAGGAAGAGATTCTGAAAACCTGCATTGCGAATCATTGCGCGCGCCCATGCGCAATGTAAGGCAATAGAATACAGACAAATCGAATTTTATAAATTTAGAATATTTCTTTGTATATTCGCGAAATTGCACCAATTCGAATACACCATATGCCGCTCAACACTAGTAACAAGGCACCTATCTGCATTTTATGTGAACAGGCAAAACAGCGGACATGCATGCAACGCATCGGACATCGGCCGTATTTACGGTCATGTCCAATATGGCTGTTTTCGAGCGGGATTGATTGGTCCCGCTCGAAAACAGCAATGTCTGCATATGATGTGGGCCAGATAGATGGCTGTGAGTGCGCACGGTGCTCGAAGCAGACATCGATCTGGCCCATATCTACATGTCTGTACCGTGCTGTAGTCTCCGTTCCTTCACAAGAATGGTATCATTGTAGATAATGAGAGGAGTGAGCGGTGTCTAGAGAATAATGAATAGGTGTGTTATCCATCCTGGCCGGGAATAATACAACCTTTATCTCAAGAGCCTACTGTAGTCATAGGGAAGGGTAGAGTAGGCCAGAGAAATGTAGCCATGGGCCCCTAGAGTCCGCGTTATTGTGTGGAGGGGCCACGGGGAATACAAACATCCAGTAACCAATCAAACTTTCATTACACGGACTGTACTTGGGACCTAAAAGCTGGATCCTGTTGCTATGGGTTACAGAGTGTCATTGCACTTAGTAGCAGTAAGGCCGGAGACGTACACAACCCATTAGCAGAAGATCCCATTTCATGTCAGGTGCTCGCAGAGTGATTTCACCAGAATGTGGAGGACTTTGTTTACAGATATCGGGGACGCCGCGCTTGACCTGCCAGTGATATCGCTTTGGGAAATCTTTGCCGGGTGTTAAGTGGAAGGAAAATCTATCACAATTATCCATTCTGCTCAAATGCTTTTTTCTGTAAAATTTGGAAAAGGTTGCGGGAGGGGTGAACGTTCAGAAAGCTCGTGTTCCAAATAAGAATAGTGGGATGGTCTGAACGGCGCGGCTCTCTGTGTGCAGGAAATAACCATGCGCTGTGTACAGGACAGATGAATGCATTCGTTGCTGCAGAGATTCTGAGCCCAGAAAACAAATGCAGCGGCTGCAACTCTCCTCTGCATTGCATGTTCTCGAGTTGTCATTCCACCGATGAATCACCATCGCTCGTTCATCCATTCTCAGATTCAGTGATTGATTAATTACTAATAATGTTCAGTCCTATATATACAGATCTATTACTTGGCTCCCATGGCCACCATACTTAACCCCCCCCCCCCCCATACACGTCTAGATTCTCTGTTCAATCAACCTAAAAAGATCAATGTTCGGGGTCAGGGAAATCAGTGATTGTATGTGTGACGACTGTAGTAACAGATATTTGATCAACTTTTTTGGGATCGACTGAAAGTGTCATCAATTTCATTACAACCGATTACAATTTTCCAGCGCGTCCAATCATTCTTCAATCATTTTTTTCCAAATTTTAATTGTTTTTGGTTGATCTAACCATGTGGGCTGCCATAGATTTTCAATCAATCAACCAAAAAATGTATTGAATTAAGTTGATTGGATAAAAAATCTAGTATGGGGGCCTTTACCTCCTCTCCCTGGCTCTCCATGTGGGGGATCTGCGGGTGTACTTACTTATTACTTGAAGGGTGATTTGAGGGATTACATGACGGGGCATAGAGAGGCGACTATGGGGGGATCAGAGCAGGAGCTGGTCAGAAGAAGCGCTGTTCATTGTATCCATAGACAGAAGCAGGAATTTTACCCAGGCCCTTTCTAGCCTTTCGGGGCCCTATGCAAAGTTATTGCACGGGGCCCCCTGGCTGAGTTGTTGAGTGGGGAGGGGCTGTGATGCTATAGTTCTGCTGGCCGAGTTGCTGAGCGGGGGGGGGGGGGGGGGGGGGGGGGGGAGTTTGATGTCATTGTGGCCATGTTGGGAGGCATGTGTAATATCTGGGGTGTGCCCGCAGCGGGAGAATCCCCAACAGGATCATTTTTTATGGCAAACCTAAAGATACTTAGGGAATGGATAAAAATACAAAATGTTTAGTTGAACTTTTACTTACAGCGCCAGAAATGTATCATTACCTGACTGGCACTGGAAGTGGCGATAACAGGGAGGAATGCATAAAAATTAATGACATGTAAGGAGTCATTTAAGAAGATCCATCGCAGCCCTCCCTCGCTTCCTGTCTTGGACCGCCCCCCTCCCGAACTCACCGCAAAGATGGACGGGTAAATCTATAATCTCCGGGTGAGCTGTGTGTGTCTCCCAGGAAATAAGAAGGCACGCAATGAGTTTAGAAGCCGTAGAGTAGCGGAAACAACAAATGAACGTAAGGTAGGTACGGTATGTGATGATCACTTACTTTTGGGATTGCTAGCGTGACCTCATAGCGGGGATCCTGCTCAGCCAGCAATCTCTTGTGGTCCAGGTCCGCGTATGGAGAAAATGTTGTCTCCACTCAGTGTATTGCTGCATTGGTCCATGGTCCACTTACATGGCCTGTGGGAAACTGGTGGTGCAGGTTTCTGAAACCTTCTCTGCCCGGTAAAAGAATAATCGATATTGGGTATGGATCCCACTTGACCCTATACGATCTTCCAATGAGCCTTTTTTATGATGTGGGATCCAAACCCAATATTAATCATCTAATCTCGGCTCTGCATTAAAATGAATTAGACAAATTTTCCCATAGAAAACCAATATAAATGCCCCCAGTGGCCACTCGTGATACTGCACCCGGAGTTAACCCCCAGAAGCCTGGGAAATAAAGATGGAATCTCCCATATGATTCCAGGGAACAGCAGGTAAGTATATTTTTTAGGTTGTGGAGCCCTAAGCCACCATCATTCCAGTGCAGAGGTACGTCACACTTTAATTTGGAATAAATATTTTAAAGATTTTGAGCATACGTTCGCTTTAACCCTGAGCCAGGTCCACAAGCTTAACAAAATATACTTATCCACTGTTCCCTCGAGGCACAACAGTTCCTATTTCTAGTAGTGGAATCTGATTCCTCTGTGTAGGTGTTCCTGCAGTACCACAACCCATCACTGAACATTTCTTCAATTATGAATATATAGCTCCTGAGACTCGGAAATGGAGTGACGTCTCCCTTCCCGAGTCTCTCTGCACCCAGCAGAAGGCCACTGCCTTGGAAGCAGGTCCTCAGCGGGGCGGAGCGACTCGGGACAAAAGGAAATTCATTATTACAGGTAAGGATTTTTAAGGATCAATAGATTTCATGTGTATTGGGTACTTCTACTGCGAGGGACTGTTACGTCACACCTGGGGTGAAGGCGGATAGCACTGACGACAGGGGGAGGAGTCTT
>JAHGUE010000031.1:87856-99569 GCA_036250615.1 Ptychadena robeensis | reverse complement strand
TATAATTTTCATTGTTTTCATTTTGTATTTTGTGATGCTTTACTCTGTTTTTTAATAAATTAATTTTTTTGATTGCTACACTTTGGCCTTAAATAAAAATCCCCCACATACATGACATGGAACACACGACATTACATACCATGACATGGACATATTTACATACATGACATGGACATATTACTCACCTGTCAGCAGTTACACACAAAATCTGTGAGAAACTGCTACACAGAACAAAAAAAGGTCCTTCACAATCCTCACTTCCTCATTCCCTATGGCACCATCTTAAGTACTAGGCGCCCTGATCCACTTCCCGCCCTTCTGTTGGACATTACTAAGGTGCCCCTCCCCTGCAGACATATTTACCAATCCCAAAGGGTTTGGTATGGGAGGACAGTTCTGGTCCTTCCAGAGATCTATGTGCTGCAGTTTGCATAGAGACGGAGTGAAGTGCTGAAGGAGGACACCTGTAGGGAGACAGGAGAGATTGAGACTGAAGTGGTGGTTGAAGGGGCGTAGTGTGCAGGGATATATGGGGGTGACATGGATATTGGGGGGCACACAGGTAGGCTGAGGTATGAGGTTAGGTAGATAGCAGGGGATGGTGGAGGAACACAGAGAGGATGATTTGTGGGCGCTC
This sequence comes from Ptychadena robeensis, assembly GCA_036250615.1. Lineage (NCBI taxonomy): Eukaryota > Metazoa > Chordata > Amphibia > Anura > Ptychadenidae > Ptychadena > Ptychadena robeensis. The sequence continues at coordinate 98,932 of JAHGUE010000031.1, read as the reverse complement.
GCCACTGACAGAACACCTTGTGACTATCTTGTTTACCTTCTCTCCCCTCACAGCTGCCTCCCGTGTCTACATCCTCCTGCTCTTATCAACCTGACAGCAAGCAACACAAGAATGTGACGCTCCGAGACAGAGAAGGGGGAGGGGGGGGATTTTCTGCTGACAGAGAGCACACAGGAGCTGCACAGCTGAATCGCTCTGTGATAGTGACGTCACAGAGAGAGGCAGAGCAGAGGATTATGGGGCTGCAGACAACAGCTGATGTTTTCCCGGCAGCCCTTTCAGCTATGACAAGCGCCGGGGCACAAACGTCACAGCATGGGAGGGGCTACCTCGAAAAACGTGTCTTTCCTGCTTTAAGATTTATTTTATTTTTCCTTTTTGGACAGTGAATTGCCCATCTTGGCACTATTGGCAGCCTGATGGCGATAGTGCAAAGTGACCTACAACGTGGTAAGTCCGCTTTAAATGTCCCCTTGTCCATACTCTTAGGGTAAGGGGAATTCTGAGTCTTGCATGGTTATGCCTGACTCGGGTGTTGTGTTTATCTTTTTTGGGACGTTGGCTTAGGTTGGAGAATAGTGGTATCTATATATTGTGGAGGATCACACTGAAATAGTGCTCTCACAGCATCAATCCACATGATTATTTATCATTTTAGGGCTCCTGCCCACGTTTTGTTGCACACAAACAGTCCAAAACAAAAAGTTACAATCACAGGGGTTAATATCAGCTAAACGAAAGTCCTGAAAATGCCAATTCTCCTGGCTTGGCACCGATCAAACAACGGTTCCTTCCTTTGGGAAACCTTACTGGCCGGCCTCCTGGCAGCCACCAGCATGGGGCCACACACTCCCTGTGCTGCACCTGGCGATAAGGTTAGGCGACTTCCCTCAAGCGTCCTCCGGTGCACAATGGAGGACGCTTGAGGGAAGTCGCCTAACCTTATCACTTACTGAACCTGATCTGTACATCAACTATGGATAACTTATTTCACATACAGTGGCCCCTCGTTCCTCCTGTGAAGTTCCGCGGCGGACCGGTTAAACCATTGACTCATAGTACCCGAAAAGCCACACCTCCCGATGAAGACGTTAGTTGAAACGCGCGTCGAGGTCGATGGAACTATGTTTTAAACCCAAAGATGAATTGGATGTCATTCGGTCACCGTCCTAGTCCGGAGGAACTTCTGACACTTGGTTTTATCGTATGAAGAATAAAAGACTATGCTCTCACTTTTACCTATGGATCTTCACTCCGTTATTCAATCATGTATTTATCATTCTGACCTGGTGAATTACGATCTAAATCCCCATTCGGGGTAATGTATGTGTACAGTAGGGTTGGCCTCTAGAAAGTCCCCTCGTCTTTACTTCGGTAAAGAAAAAAATCCAATGGATGGATACAGGGACCTCTGGTCTCTCCATCCACGAATCTTTTGTATATTGTTTTTGGGATGTTGGCCATACGCCTACGTGGGTACTGTGGTAATTTTGTTGTGTAAATTTTCAATTGTTTGGTGGACACTTACAACTATAGAGGGCAAACTTTTCCTAACAGGGTCATCGCTCAGTGTAATATATTGATTTATATAAGTTTGCAGTAACAGTAAACTAGCATTGTTTACACATGAGTTATCAGCAATCCACTCATTCAGTCTGATGCTCATTGTGGATTGGTTGTGTCTGCCTCAGTCTGAAGGGGGAGTTACCTCATGTTGCCTCATTCTCAGTGTTCTTCTGATGAAGAAAGCATCATGCCTGAGTTTCTTACCTTTACCCTTTTCAGGTTTGTAGCATTTCCCATGTTCTCTAACTGTTCTTTTATCAGACAAAGTGTATTATGTGTGTGTTTCTGTGATGTTAGAGGCATGTTAGAGTGTTTATAGTTATAGTATTCCCTGTTTGTAATATGAGACCCCTCACATGTGTGTCACAGCTAATGGCGTGGCGGCCATTTTAAGAACATTTGTCTAGTGACACTGATTAACAGCATAGGTGTGCCAGCATTGGCCCAACTGCTGTTATACTGTCAGTCTGTATGTATATAAATTTCCCTTATGTGTGTGTAAAGAAAGTTATATATGTTTGTTATGTCGAAGGCAAGGATTTGTGCACATACATATAACCACTAGTGTAAGCTACCAACATCCCGAATAATATTGAAATTACAAAATATTAGGGTACCCCGCTAGAGTAAAGCAGCCCATACACGGGTCAGATTTTCAATCAATCAACTTAAAACGATCAATTTTTAAGTCTGTATAAAATTGTATGTGGATTGTATCATGCCCCATATGTAGTACAAGATTTTTGATCGATTTTTTTTTCAATCCACCAAATTATCGATCCAAAATAGTCCGATTAAAATTTCAATCAGAAGTGAGGTAGAATAGGTCGAAAAATCGATCAAAAATTGGTTGACCACACTTGGTTCTCAAAATATGGAACCAATTTTCAATCGACCGATCAAAATTTACCATCCAGTCCGATCAAAAAACGACTGAATTTTCACTCAATTTTGATCGGATTAAGTCGATTTAACCAGGTGGGCAAAACTCAATTCTCAATCAATCGACTAAAAAATTTATCGTTTTAAGTCGATTGATTGAAAATCTGACCCGTGTATGGCCTGCTTAGGAGACCTGGGTCTCCAATATCCGAGCCTGTGGGACTTTAAGCGGTAGCATAAAATAATGTACGACAGAAAATTTGAAGGTCAAGAGAGAAAGCACAGTTTAATCACTGTAACATTCGGCCAATATTCTAAACGCGTTTCGCGCTCCACGAGCGCTTCTTCAGGAGAAAGCCAAGTATTCATACGGTGACCAGCTACATATGTGGAAAAGAGAAAAATTGTGTCAGACGGTAAGATGTCCGGTAGGTATAATTTTGAATAATATTATACCATGTACGCCTTATACCCAACAATATTATTCAACATTATATGCGACTGCCCACCCCCTAGACAACTGAGGGGGGGGGGGGGGTGACCGCATTTGTCACCCTCCAGAGAGCATCAGCTAAACCGGGGGGTTATGACCACATCAACCCCGAGTCACCCCCAAGTTCAAGCCAGAGCCCCCCCCCCTCTCATTACTGCTGACAGGTCCCTGTCAGAAAGCTGTGATGCTGGCGTCACAATCCCGCGGGAGTGGGCAGGCGTGACGTCATACAGCCTCAGGGGCACTTGGGAAAATGTCACACAACGGGAGGGGAGAATATTGGAATAATCGCTCCTCCTCAGAATTCGGTGATTGCCCTAATTATCTGCAGCAGCACCACATGGTAGGTCTGCTTTAAAGAGAAGACACTAGACTTATGAAGAGAGTGATGGATGTTCGGACTTTCTTTTCTTTATAAAATGTTACTATGCAAAAAAAACACAGACAACCACAAACGGAGCTTTGTTCCTAATATTTCTTCAGTTATTAAATTGAAGTTTCATGTTTTCCCAGCTAAGCAGAAGCGATGCCGGAGGTTTCCTGACTGAAGGAAGCGCGATCTCCCACCTTCCTGCTCCGCGGATTAAACTCCGCCATGCTGAGTCTTTCATTTCATAAATCTTTCTGAAATCTTCTTCTGCTTTCATGTTCCTGAAATGTCTGGTGGCTGAGGCGGCGCCTCTTCAAAGCACCATACTGCTCCTTACTGTGTATGTGTAACGCCGGGCAGTGTGAGTGGGTGCTCGGTGTACCCCCGTCTCTATGGCTTTACACAACATGCGTTCCTCATACACTCCAAATAAACGATTGTCCACTTATTTCCCATCATTTACAAAGCTTACTCGCAGGGCAGGTTACAGGCATTCTCCATCACCCAATGTAGGGATGGGGTATACAGCTTCAGGGAATACAGTTCCGAACAAATGCCTAACCAGCCTGCTGGGAGTGGACAGAGGTAGCCGCAGCTCTCACCCAGATGTGGTCTGTCCTGGAGGGGAGGCTTGTTCCTGACGTAGGCCTCAACTCAGCTCCGGAGACGCACAGCAATCCACACAGGAAGCAGGAACAACAGAATGGCCCAGAATGTTCTGTAGAACACCATTATAAAGACTAAGGCCAAGGAGTGGCCAGTATCAGTAACTGGGCAGATCAGATTAGACTGGTAGGGCTTGACACATTTAAATTATACATAATTTAAAGACATCAACAACAATTTACATATATTAACCATGTCATGGCCAGACCAATCTATATACACATCTGAGAGAATTTCCACTTCACTACATGTGTATCCCATGTACAAACCATGTCATAAACTTTCCATAAACCTGGAGATTCACACTGACCTCATGAGGAACAAATCCCACGCGGAGGAAACGTCTCACGATAATTGTCAGATACAATAAAGCTGGGCACACTCGATTTTGTGATTTGAGCACAATTGAGCGTCGTGTGCGTTCACTTCGCTTGCATCTGTCAAAACATCGAGCCGTGTGTGTCCTTCTTGGAGAAGTGATACTGGACAAAAGGGATGAACCTATTACAGGTAACGGTTTCCAACATGCTGGAAAACCTTGTTTGATTTCCATTACTTTGGATGGGGACCGCAGGTATAAGAAGTGCTGCGGTTCGATATCAGGCCAGTGATGACACCTCAATCGGACTTTCTCGATTGGGAGCAAAGTTGAGCCGTGTGTGCGTGACTCAACTGTTTTCTTGACACGTGGACATTGTTGATCGTGGATATTCTAACTGCAAATGTTTATTGTGAACATCATCGCTTCCAGAATTCCAGACACAAAGATGGAGAATATAGTGCTATGTCTCCGTAATCGCAAATACCCCCTCACTCCCACACCTGAATTGGGCCAATGAGAAGGCTGCAATATCTTTGTCTGAGCTTAGCAACCAATAGGAAAGCAGCCCACCCCTTACTATAAAGGAAACTCCCCAGGAGCCATTTTCTGCTGTGCTGTGCAGTTCTGGGAGAGAGAGGAGTGTAACTGCTTTTCCGTATTCCATTACATATGATAGTTAGAGATTGGCTGTCAGTGATAATGGAGGTAATCTGTGGGAAGTACCGTGCGTGGTGATTTGCACAATGAGGGGAGATCAGGAATTTTAGAATTTACCAATTTATTGGGAATACGAGGTGAAAATTGTGTGATACTTTGTACTTTGAAAATTGCCTGTGCTGCTCATCACTAGCTGTTGGGATTTGAACCCATGACCGGCTGCACCTCAGGCAGTGGCTCTGCTCACTAGGCTGCCGTCCTCTCTGGACTACCCATTCTTAAATCTTCCTGATCTTCCTTGTTCCTACCAGCCCAGCTAATTACCATGATCCTTGACATCTGCTACTTCCACTATAAAGCCCAACCCTCTGCTACCTTCCCTTGCTGATTATTGTTGCTCCTGAGCCTTGATCGTGCTACATCTCCTCTACTCCTCTGCTATTACTGAATAACAACTGCTGACCTCGGAACTGCCCTCGACTACTCTACTGCCTGATCCCTCACTACTGTCTACTTCTACTGCTGCCGACCCGGATTGTCTGACTACGCTTATTGCCGCCTGCCCTGACCTACTGCCTGTTACCTATCGTGCTACCTGCTGCGTCCTGCGGTCATTGTCACTGGGGTTCTCCCCACTCTCCAGCCTCAGTGTCCTCAGACTCAAGTGAGCCTACGGACCTAACACTCGCGGACATCTCTGGTTTCCCTGACTGTCGGGACATCCTTATTTAGTAAAAGAGAAATGTACATTATGAGCTCAGTATTAGCTAACCAATGGTGATGACTTAACCAATGGTAGATGATTGAAGATCAGGGGAGCCGACACTTTTTTGGGGCGTGTGCGCTACTTATAAAATGACAAAGTCAAAATGATCTACAAACAATAAAAAAGAAACACAGCTTACCTTGGAGCAAGGCGCTCCCGTCTTGCTGGGTCCAGAGTAGTCTCTCTCTCATCTTGTCCAAGTGAATGTAAGGGGGTTTCCATGGAGGTGCCAGATCAAGAACAAGGAGAGAGGAAGCTCATCTCCACCAAGTCCTCCTCCTAGTGAACCGCTTGTGCTCTTTCTTCTGATTCTGGGTAAGAGCCATCAGCCTCCTCTCCTCCTAGCAGCTGGTTAGAGAGGTGTTGGCAACATAGACCCTGAGCTTGAACCCCATCCCTGCCGTGTGATCTGAACATAGACATCCTAATTCGGAAAAGACCTGGTTGCTCCGGTGGTTACCCCGGGCAACGCTACAGTACATTTTGTGTCTTGTGTTGGGACTCCTCACTTCTGTGCATGCGGATGATGATGTGAGGCTGCAGGGAGGTGGATGTGGTGATCATTTCAAGTTTACAAAACCACAACCACATTCTTACTATAAATGTATCCAGATAATTGCATGAAGTTATTATACTGTTACACTTTATTGTAGGATGAGAGTGGATACAGATAATTTCCATAATCCAGCAAACTTACAAAGGGGCTCTAACACTTTCTGCGCTCGTGCGCTACTTATAAAATGACAAAGTCAAAGTAATCTCCAAACAGTAAAAACAAACTTCCCCAAACACACCGCTTCTGTCCATCTGCTTGTATTGAATATAAAAATTATACATTCCAACGTGCGCATGGTATGTCACAGGCCACCTAACTTCTCCAGAAATAATAAGACATTTTCCCGCCTAATTGAGTGGGTTGTTGCGGCGGCGCATTGTCTGGCGCGTTGCGTCGCACCCCGTGGATTCGCAGGATGACAGTTGCTTAGATATTTCAGGATTTGGGATCACTGATGTTACAAATGATAAAATATGCGTGTGTCTGCCTGGGTGGTAGGTTGTCATTTTATATTCAGATAACGCCTGCTATTCAAGTGATTTATTTATAACGCGGCCGATGGCGAATATTCAGCCGCACAAAATGTCAGGACGGAATTTGGAAAAGGTGACGGAAGAGAGTGAAATCATCGGTGGAATTATAATAATTATTATCAGGATACAGCGGTCTGTCTCATCAACATAAGGAGCTTTCTGCTGGCGGAGCGTATGGTCAGCATCCGAGATAATACAAGGTTAAAGAGAACCTGTCATGGAGAAGGTTGGCGCCACTGTACTGAGCTATCACTGTGGGAATGCTGGTTGCCTGGCTGACGCTCCGCTCTGTCCTGTGACTTCAGTGTGAGACAAAGCCAGGAACACAGCGTATTCAGGAGCAAGTCTCCAGCGGCGCCCCTTCTATGTGATATATATCGCCCATTGTGGGTTATGTATGGGTGATGAATGGGAGATGTATGGGAGGTGAATGGGAGATGTATGGGTGATGTATGGGTAATGTATGGGAGGTGAATGGGAGATGTATGGGTGATGTATGGGTAATGTATGGGTGATGTATCGGTGATGTATGGGTAATGTATGGCTGATGTATGGGTGATGTATCGGTGATGTATGGGTAATGTATGGGTGATGTATCGGTGATGTATGGGTAATGTATGGGTGATGTATGGGAGATGTATGGGTGGTGTACAGGTTATGTATGCGTAATGTATAGATGATGTATGGGTAATGTATGGGTGATGTATAGGTGAGGTATGGGTGATGTATGGGAGATGTATGGGTGGTGTACAGGTTATGTATGGGTAATGTATAGATGATGTATGGGTAATGTATGGGTGATGTATAGGTGAGGTATGGGTGATGTATGGGTGATGTATAGGTGATGTATGAGTGAGGTATGGGCCGTGTATGGGTGATTTAGCCAGGAACACAGCATATTCAGGAGCAAGTCTCCAGCGGCGCGCCTTCTATGTGATAAATGTCACCCATTGGGGGTTATGTATGGGTGATGTATGTGTGATGTATGAGCGATGTATAGGTGATGTATGACTGATGTATGACATTCGAAGACGTTCACAGTAAATATTTGGGAAATATTATGTATTCCATGGGTGCAATACAGTGCAGCCATGGAATACATTATTCTTCCCAAATATTAACTGTAAAGTATCGTACAGGAATTGGCCGGTGTATGGGCAGCTTGACTCTCCGGTTTATGTCAATGTTCAGGTTCCAGCAGCCGGGGTGCAGTCCGTTCCGGCTTCTTCCAGGTAGATTGAATTATGAATAATCCTGGGATTGTCTCTGAATTCCTTTCTCCGGAATGATGATGCGTTAAGTTCTGCAGATACAATAAAGGAAATGATAAAACATTTGAAGGAGACCGTTCCCTCCCGGCTCCATTAAACCCAATCATAAAGCCAAGTCGCTGTGATAATCTCTCTCCCTCACAATTGTTAATAATGTATGGGTGATGTATGGGTGAGGTATGGGTGATGTATGGGTGATGTATGGGTGAGGTATGGGTGAGGTATGGGTGATGTATTGGTGATGTATGGGTGAGGTATGGGTGATGTATGGGTGATGTACAGGTGATGTATGGGTGATGTATGGGTGATGTATAGGTAAGCTATGGGTGATGTATGGGCAATGTATGGGTGACGTATGGGTGATGTATGGGTGATGTATGGGTGATGTATGGGTGATGAATGGGTGATGAATGGGAGATATATGGGTTGTTCAGGGGTGAGGTATTGGTGATGTATGGGTGATGTATGGGTGAGGTATTGGTGATGTATGGGTGATGTATGGGTGAGGTATTGGTGATGTATGGGTGAGGTATTGGTGATGTATGGGTGATGTATTGGTGATGTATGTGTGATGTATGGGTGATGTATGGGTGACGTATGGATGATGTATGTGTGATGTATGGGTGATGTATGGGTGATGTATAGGTGAAGTATGGGTGATATATGGGTGATGCATGTGTGATGTATAGGTGATGTATAGGTGATGTATGAGCGATGTATGGGTGACATATGGGTGATGTATGAGTGATATATGGGTGATGTATGTGTGATGTATAGGTGATGTATGAGCGATGTATGGGTGACATATGGGTGATGTATGGGTGATATATGGGTGATGTATGTGTGATGTATAGGTGATGTCGAAGACGTTCACAGTAAATATTTGGGAAATATAAAGGATCGATGTGACTGGTTGCTCGTTCATTGATCGCTCAGGAATATGGGCAGCTTTACTTTCCGGTTTATGTCGATGTTCAGGTTCCAGCAGCCGGGGTGCAGTCCGTTCCGGCTTCTTCCAGGTAAATTGAATTATGAATAATCCTGGGATTGTCTCTGAATTCCTATCTCCGGAATGATGATGCGTTGAGTTCTGTAGATACAATAAAGGAAATGATAAAACATTTGAAGGAGACCGTTCCCTCCCGGCTCCATTAAACCCAATCATAAAGCCAAGTCGCTGTGATAATCTCTCTCCCTCACAATTGTTAATAAGAAGAAACGAGATAATTAAAATCCTCAGCGTTTCCCATTTCCGGACGCGTTTCAGCCGCACGATTTGCCGCACATTTTAAATAATATTCGTCAACATTTTCAGGGCATTAGCGATTCTTCAGGGAGCGCGTGTTTAGAAATATAGAGTCTTAAACTCAACATTTACTTATGATAAGTGCGATGAATCTTCCCTCCCACTCGCGGCTCTCTGAATCGCATTGACATTTACTGACATTCAAAGATTCTGTGATTTCCTTTCATCAGCCGGAGCGAGTGAGGAGCAGCATGAGAAATATCACAAACCTCTGTCACTTCATAAACATCTTCCTAAAGCTTTTACTTATCTGTAAATTCATTGCAGCACTTCCCGAAATGTATAAACCATCATTTATCTCCGCGGAAACACTGGCGAGTAAGAAAGTCACGTATGGAAATGTTTTCTGTTGTTAGGAATTTGTCCTGGATAGTGATGGCCGGAAAGTTCGCCCAGCGGACAGTTCGCGGTGAACATGCTGGCGAACATTATGGGTGTTCTACCCGCCCCCTATACCTTAACATAGAGACAAAGTGCGACCCCTCACCCTATAGTCAGGTGGGACAGTACAGCCAATAACACTTCCTTTCGCTCCTGGAGGATACCCCCCCCCCCCATTATAAAAGAAGCAGCCCAGCGGCCATTTTACATTTATCCTGTGTCTCTAGTACTAGATAGATAGGGAGAGCTGTGTCTCAAGTACTAGACAGATAGGGAGAGCTGAGTCTCCAGTACTAGATAGATAGGGAGAGCTGCTGCTGATTGAGGGACGGCTGAGCTACTTTTCTATTATCCTCCATCCAGTGATCTGTGACTATAGCTATGGTGTTCTGTTACATGTAGTTCATCATTACTGCGCCACAAATGTCGGGGGGTGGGGTATGCTGTATTATGCATTGCAGAGAGATCTGACTACATGCGATGCTCTGCAGAAGGTGCTGTCCGGTAACTTGTGGCAAAATCTGTATCTAGATGTGATTTCCGGCCATTAGACATGAAGAAACAGCATTTTAAAAAATCCATATTTTTGGGAGAAGTTTAGCCATTGATCCCCCTCTGGGATGACACTGTGCAGGTGGTCGCACCCTTGTGACTTTTCTTTATTGGTATTGTGGCTGCCCAATGTGTTACCTCTGCGCGGTAGTGATGGCCGAACTGTCCGCCGTGCGTAGAGCTCAGCGCGAACATTGTATGTTCCCTTAATTTACACAGAGAACAAAATGAACCCCTTGAGTTGGAGTTTTTGAGAAAAATAAAACATTTTTGGGAGCGCCCCACCCCGACATGTATATTGTCGAGCAAAAACAAAGCACCAAATGGTGGGGCAACATCTGAGGCTTTTGAGGCAGAACAAGAATGAGCAAATCATAACATTACCCTAAAATTGTCTTTATTAGTGATGGAGGAACATCAGCTGCGGCGCGAACAGGCGGATCGAACTTCTGCAAATACCCGCCGCGAACATGCGAACCGCGAACCTCCACTAATGGAGGGAGAACTTCTCACACCTTCCCGTCAGATTTGCAGCAAAAATACCAATAAAAAAAGTGTCACAAGGGTGCGACCACCTGCACAGTGTCATCCCAGAGGGGGGTCAATGGCTAAACTTCCTCCCAAAATATGGATTTTTTAAAATGCTGTTTTCTTTATAAATTAAAGATTTTGCCAAAAGTTACCAGACAGCACCTTCTGCAGAGCATCGCATGTAGTCAGATCTGCAATGCATAATACAGCATACCCCGCCCCCA
>JAHGUE010000030.1:96724-106838 GCA_036250615.1 Ptychadena robeensis | reverse complement strand
CAATTTAAATACTACTTGCCCTTTGTCTACCCCTGCACCTCCCTGACCTGGACGTTGGCACAGAGACCTTAACAAACTGGACCACTCTGTATTCTCTGACTCTTTTTATTTTCACATAGGACGTCTTTTCCAGGACAGCAGACACCTGAGAGATCGAGCTCCACCTCCAGTGGGAGGAAACAAAAAACACCTGCCAAATCTTTAAAAGGTTCCCTCGCTCTCCCCAGGGCTGCACGTGTAGCAGGCAGAAACACGGCAGCTTTTGGGGGCGGGTTCTTCCTCCGTGCAGGAAGCACGGCGAGTGCCTCTCCTATTGGCTGGGGGGCGGACCAATGGCGTCAAGCCGGGAGTCAGGCTTGAGTGACGTGAGGGGAAGGGGAAGAGGCGGCCGCTCACCTGAGCTTCTGGTTTCTGGCAGGGAGCCCGCGAACTCTGAGGCATACTGCCCCATTTAAAAGGGACAGTGCTTTTCTGACTCGAGGCAGCAATGGAGGCAGCAGGAGAAGCATCCACTGGCATGAGCGGCACACGGGTAAGGGCCCAGCGTGGCTTGGTTAACCCTTACTTACCCAGGGGCACAGGAGAGAGGATCTGAGCGTTTGGGGCAGGAGCCTTCCTGCATGCTCCTCTCTGTTGTCCCCCTCACAGGGGTGATGTTGTTACTGATTTAAAGACAGGCTGAGGCCGTTCAGTCCTGATTCTTTTTCAGTATTGCCATGGTTGGATTTTTTCCTATTGGTGTTTGGTGGCTTAGTTGTTCCTCTGTTTGTTTATAGGCCACAAAGTCAACTGCTAAGACGGACAAAAGCCCTGTTCTTAAAAAGAAGTGTGCTTCATGTAGCATAAAGTTGACAAACACCAACAGGCCCCTATGTGTATTGAGTCACTAGTTAGGGAACAGGGGGCCTCAACAGCAGGCTCAGGGAAAGAGTTGCTGTCCATGGTTAAGGAGGAGCTCTCAAGCACCTTTACCTCATTTAAAGGGTTGCTTCAAGATTTCCATTCCCATCTACTGAGCCAGAGGGATTCTGTCCCCAAGGGGTCCCCGCTAGGGTGAGTGAGTTAGGGGACATTGACTCGCTGGCAGAACTTACGGCTGTAGAGTCTGCAGGAAAGGGTACCAGTGAGGCCCCATCAGCGCCCAGATATGGATTGTCTCAGGAGGGGGTTGACGAACTCTTGAAGTCCATTTACAGCACCCTGGACATTCAGGAGGAGAGAGTTGTGGCCTCTCTCCATGATCAGATGTATCAAGGCCTGGGAAGTCACAAGGGTAGAACCTTCCCAGTACACTCCCTATTGACTGATGCAATCGCAAAGGAATGGCAGTGCCCAGAGCGGAAGCCTTTCTTCGGAAATAGCCTCAAAATGAGGTTTCCTTTTGAGGAGGGGGAAGAGTAGTTCCCGTGGAACAAGAATCCCAAGCTGGATGCAGCTTTCTCCCAAGTAGCCAAGTCCACAGACCTTGCCTTTGAGGATATGGGGGTACTTAAAGATCCAATGGACAAAAGAATGGAAATCCTCCTAAAACGTAACTGGGAGGCCAGGGCTTGCGCCCTTAAGTCAACTCTGGCTTCTTCCTGCGTGGCCAGAAATCTGGACTTCTGGCTCACGCAGTTGCAGACACACCTTGAAGCAGGAACACCCAGGGACTTGCTCCTGGAAGGTATGCCAGCACTCTTGAAAGCGGCCAGTTTCCTGTCTGATGCCTCTATCGAGTCAGTCAGACTGGTGGCCAGGTCTGGGGCCCTCACCAACTCAGCCAGGAAAGCTCTCTGGTTGAAGACCTGGTCAGGGGACGTAGCATCTAAGGTGCGTCTCTGTGGTCTTCCATTCACAGGGGATCTCATCTTCGGTCTGGATCTGGACCACATCCTGGATAGGACCGTGGATAAGAAAAAGGTTTTCCCTTCCAAGAAACCAAATCCCCCAGGGAAACTGCCCTTTCGGGGGAACAGGTTAGGGGATTCTCGGTTCAGGGAACCACTCAAGAAAAAGCCTTGGCAGGCCAACAGGGAGAAGGACAAGCGGGGTGGGCCGTTTACCGCCCCAGCCCAGAGGAAGTCGAGTTGACTTCCATTAGGTAGGGGCAAGGCTGAGCCAGTTTGTGGAGGCCTGGCGCAGCATCCCCCCAAACCCCTTCATCATGAGGATAGTGGAAGAGGGTTATGCCCTAGAGTTCACCTCCCTGCCTCCCCCCAAGTTCCTCCTCACCAAACCCCCCAGAGACAGGGAAAGAGTGCATGCCCTGCTTTCCGCCATCTGGGATTTGGTCGATCAGGAGGTCCTCATCCAAGTTCCCCCAGAAGAGCAGGGTTTAGGCGTTTATTCGCATGTCTTTATAGTGAAGAAGCCATCAGGCAAGTTTAGGTTAATCCTCAACCTCAGTTTCCTGAACCTTTATCTAAAATACCGAAGGTTCAGAATGGAGACCATCTTCACTACCCGAAACCTCTTACACCCAGACTGTTTCATGGCGTCGGTAGACCTGAGGGACGCTTATCTGCATGTCCCCATCAGGGAGGCGCATCAGCGATTCCTGAGGTTAGCGGTCCTCTGGAGAGGGAAAATCCTTCATTTTTATTTTCGGGCACTTTCGTTTGGCCTGGCAGCAGCACCCTGAATTTTCACCAAGGTGATGGCAGAGGCCCTAGCCCCCCTCAGGTTAAAGAAGATCAGGGTAATACCTTACCTGGATGACCTACTGTTTTTTGCCAATACAAGGGCGAAGCTACAGGAGGACCTCGCTGTAGCACTAGTTCTTACAGGGGTTGGGTTGGATTATCAACTGGGAGAAATACAGCCTCCACCCAGTGCAATCCATTCTATTCTTGGGATACCAGGTAGATTCAGTGGTCCAAAAAATTTTCCTCCCGGAGGAAAAGATTTCAAAATTGGTGTCGGCGGTGACAGAACTCCTACACGGGGAGTTAGTTTCAATCCGCAAGGCAATGGGAATTATCGGATTGATGGTGGCCTCCATCCTGGCGGTCCAGTGGGCAAAGGCGCATTTATGCGTGCTGCAGGCTCAGGTCCTAACACAGTGGGATGGTCAGACTTCATCTCTGGAAGCCACCTTCCCACCCACTCCCGAGTCCTAAGGTCACTGTGGTGGTGGCGCCAGACGAAAGTCCTCACACAGGGTTTACTCTGGCAATTCCCAAACCCGGTGGCGTTGGTCATGGACGCCAGTACCTGGGATTGGGGGGCCCATTTGGAAACCAGGTTAGCACAGGTCAAGTGGTTGAAATTCAAGGAGCGTCTTGCTTCCTGTTTCAGAGAGTTGCTAGCCATCTTCTACACCCTGATGTTTTTCCAAACAGACCAACAGCGAAGAGTGGTGCAGGTATACTCGGACAACGCTACGATGGTAGCATACCTTGCAAAACAAGGGGGAATGAGATGTCAACCCCTCAGAGTGTTGGCAGGCCAGATCTGCCACTGGGCGGAGACGCAGGAGCTTTTTCTGTCAGCAATCCACCTAAAAGGTACCTTGAACACGAAGGCGGACTTTTTGAGCAGGCAAGAAGTAAGAGTCAGAATGGGCTCTCCACCCAGACGTATTTCAGATGCTGGTCAACAGGTGGGGTCAGCCGGAAATAGACCTGTTCGCGAACCAGGGCAACACCAAGTGCCGAAGGTTCTTCTCGGTCTTAAAGGTAAACCAGGCCCAGGGCCTGGATGCCTTAGTACAGCCCTGGCCTTTCCAGTTGGCTTATGCTTCCCCCCGCTGAGTCTGTTACCCCGGGTGTTGCAGAAGTTCAGGAGAGAAAACACGGATCTCATCCTGGTGGTGCCTCACTGGCCAAAGAGAGCCTGGTTCTCCGAAGTTCTTCAGTGGGCAGTAGGGGCACCACTCCCAGACCTCTTATCTCAGGGCCCCCTGTTCTCAGGACAGAACATCTCCTGGCACCTGTGGGCCTGGCTACTGAGGAGCAGATCCTGATTAGTCAGGGGTTCTCCTCAAGTGTAATCTCAACGCTACTGGCCAGTCGGAAGACCACCACTAGGAGAATTTATCAGAAGGTCTGGACAAGGTTTCTCTCATTTTGCAGGGAACTACGAGCCGGCCACTCTATTCAGTCGATCCTGGCTTTTCTGCAGCAGGGGGTGCAGTTGGGTTTAGCCCTAGCAACCCTGAAGGTACAGGTAGCGGCCTTAAGTGCTTTCCTGGGTTCCAGATTGGCCGAACTACCCATTGTGGCCAGGTTCCTCAAGGGGGGTATCCAGATCTAGACCCGTCTCAACCACCCCGTTCCCACAATGGGATCTATCCGTGGTGTTGAAGGGGCTCTCCAGCGCTCCATTTAGCGGTTCCACAGACTTGAAGTGGTTGACGCTCAAGGCGGTATTCCTGACAGCGATTACCTCAGCCCGTAGGGTCAGTGAGCTGCAGGCATTATCAGTAAGGCATCCTTATATGCAGGTCTTTCCAGATAGGATAGTTCTGAGAACTGACCCTGGTTTTCTACCAAAGGTGGCATCACTGTTCCATCAGTCTCAGGAGATAGTGCTGCCCTCGTTCTGCCCACACCCCTCTAACTCCAAAGAGGCGGTCTTTCACCAGCTAGACGTAAGGGAGACCATTCTCCAGTACTTGGAAGCCACTAAGCCGTTTAGGACAGCATCCTCCCTGTTCATAGCCCACTCGGGAGTTAGGAAGGGGAAGGCAGCCTCCAAGGCCACGATCAGCCGTTGGGTCAAGCAAACCATCTATCAGGCTTATGTAACAGGGTTGCCATGTCCCCTGCAGGTTAGGGCTCATTCCACCAGGGCCTGGGCCACTTCTTGGGCTGAAAGGGCAGGGGCTACCCCTGAACAAATTTGCAAGGCCACCACCTGGTCATCCTTCAACACTTTCCTCCAACACTATCGGCTGGACCTGTTGCCTTGCACCTGCACTGACTGAACAATTCAACATCTCCCCTTTCTCTGGTATTTTCCCATCATCCTTCAAACATGCCATGGTCCTCCCCATACTGAAGAAACCATTACTTGACCCCTCTCTTCTTTCTAGCTACCGACCTATTACTCTTCCTTTTGCTTCAAAACTACTTGAGTGCCTTGTTTACAAAAGAGTCCCTCTAATTCCCTCCTTGATCCCCTCCAATCTGGCTTCCGATCTTCTCATTCTACTGAGACAGCCATCAATAAAGTTGCCACCGATTTGCTCACTGCCAAGGCCCAAGGCAACTTTTCCCTACTTCTTCTGTTGGATCTCTCCTCTGCCTTTGACACTGTTGACCACCCTCTTCTTCTATAGACCTTGCACTCTATTGGTATTCGTAACTCTGCACTTTCCTGGTTCTCCTCCTACCTGACTTATCGCTTTCAATGGCTCCTCTTCTCACACCTCTCTCCCCTTTGGTGTCTCACAAGGCTCAGTCCTTGGCCCAGTTCTTTTCTCCCTCTATACCTCCTCCCTTGGCAAACTCATCCTTTGGTCTGAAATACCATTTATATGCTGACGATACCCAAATCTACCTATCCACCCCAGCCTTTACTCCCTCTGTCCTGGGCAACATCTCTCAGTGCCTATCGGCCATCTCTTCATGGATGACTGACAGATTCCGTAAACTCAACCTGAGCAAAACAGAACTCTTCATCTTTTCCCTATTGCCCTCTCGGCCTCCCCCCCCAACATCTCACTTACAGTCATCTCCCCTATTCCACAAGCTCGCTGCCTTGGTGTGACCTTCGATACTGCACTCTATTTTACACCCCACATTCAGAACATTGCTAGATCCTGCCACTACCATCTCTGCAATATCTCCAAGATCCGCCCCTTCAACTCCCCAGAGACTCATCATTTATCCTCTGGACTACTGCAACATCCTCCTCTCTGGTCTTCCTCTAACTAGACTTTTGACTCTGCAGTCCATCATAAATGGTGCTGCTAGACTCCTCTAGCTCCTCATCTGCTTGTCCTCTCTGCAAATCTCAACACTGGCTTCCAATTGTCCAGAGAGTCAAATTCAAAGTGCTGTGCCTTGCTTATTAATCACTCTGCACTTCCTGTTCTCCTTACATCTCCAACCTGGTACACAAATACACACCTAACCGCCCCTCCGCTCCTCCAGTCACCTACTAATGACAACCACACTCCTAACCTCATCACGTAAGGCTTTAGGACTTCTGTAGGGCTGCTCCTACTCTCTGGAACTCTCTTTTGGCACTTTTAAAAAAGCCCTAAAAACTCACCTCTTCAGTTTCTCCTAGCAATCCTTTCATTCCTAACGTCACCACCCTGCCAGTCCCCCCCCCACCTATTGTATAGTTTGTTCCCACACCTATTAGATTGTAAGCCTAACCGAGCAAGATCCTCTACTCCTCCTGTGTCATAACCTGTACCTGTATGCACTATCCTGTGTTATATAGTGACAACAAATTAAACAGCACTGTACAATTCAACACAGGATAGTGCATACAGGTACAGGTTATGACAAAGGAGGAGTAGAGGATCTTGCTCGGTCAGGCTTACAATATCACTATATAAGTAGCTGATGACCATAATAACCAATGGCACCACTAGCTCCACTGTGAATTTTAGTTTGACAATCCTGTTCTGCAGGCTTATTTGTATTCTTTTATTAAGAAACAATATTATATATTATGTCTTATATATTGCCTCAAAATAAGTAAGTTTTATTTATTTTTTATCTTTTTTGATGGCAAGCTGAAAGAAATGAACAACCCCAAGCAAGGAGGAGAAAGATGAACTCCAAGCAAGGTGAAATCTCCTCACTGGACATGCAGTTTGTGATTGGTAGGATATTAATTTTTAGCAATAGAATATGTAGTTTTAAAAATGTATAGGTAGAATGGTTTATGAGCTTTTATTGTAACTCATTACTTGGGACAGGCGATTCCTCTTAGGAAGTCGACAGAGCTTTTCACCTTTCTGTGGAAGTAAAGGGTTTGCTATTGTATGTTGGTCTGAACTTCTCATTGTGAGCTGTGATTGGGTTTCTTGACCTGTTGCCAGCCTGCACTGTACCAGTGGGCTTAGTGCCTGGGTGGTTCCAAGTTCTTTCTGGCATAGGGGGCGAGTGCCACATCCCCTAAGACAGGGGGAGCTGGATCTATTTCAGACTCCTTGTCTACAGTTCCAGTGCAGCCTGGCAGTTGGTCCAGGAGCTTGGTGACGGTTCATAGTGAAAATGGGAGGGCTGGCTGCTGATTCATTCTTCCTGGGGATATGGAGTGTGGATCTTGGTATGGTTTATAGTCTTTCTTCTTTGCATATGAGGGCACCATACTGTAAACAACAAATGCCAAACCAGACCAAATCAATACTCTGTATTATTGGTTCATACTGATGGTATTCTTTCACAGCCTTGTCCCCAACGGGAAAAGGTCTGAGTTATGCCACTCCCAAATATAAATCCACTCGAAACAAAGCAGTGTCTACCAATCCCCATGTTCTGTTTACGTAGAAGCCTAGTGCATCACGTAAAGTGGCTGCAGCATTGCGGGACACTTTAACTGATGAATTTTTAATAGAATTCCTAAAAGTTAAAAAACATAAGGTTTGGGTTCAGGTCTCTCTCAAAGGAGCAGCGCATTACAAGTCTAGATAAAACAAAATCTAAAGTGCACATCAAACCCCACCACAGCATTACAGAAAACAAACCAATACTTGCACAAGTATAGAAATATCAGTTCAGAACAGGGGTATGCCATGTGTATTGATATGTATATTGATATGTGTAACCTATTGGTGACCCCCCTTTGCAGCCAAAATACATTTCACACACCCAAACCCCCTGTAATAAACTTCATATCAGCCAACCACCAACAGCCCGCCCAACCAGATGACCTGATATCTGAACCACCCCCCACCTACACATGTATGGCCCCCTACTAATCACTTATAATCATTACCTTACTTATCTGCTTTGCTATGCTTATTGATATGTGTATTGCTCTTTGCCTTGCTATCTGTATTGATATGTTCATTACTATGTGTATTGCTCTGTGCCTTGCTATGTGTAGTAATATGTGTATTGTTATGTACTCTGCTATGTGTAATGATATGTGCATTGCTATGTGTTTTGCTATGTGCCTTGCTATTTGAATTGCTATGGGCCTTATGTGTATTGCTATGTGTATTGATATTTGCATTACTATATGTTCTACTATGTGTATTGCTATGTGCCTTGCTATATGTATTGACATGTGTACTGCAAGCTGCTTTGCTATGTGTATTGATATGTGCATTACTATGTGTCTTGCTATGTGTATTGCTAGGTGCTCAGCTTTGTGTATTGCTATGTGCCTTCCTATATGTATTGATATGTGTATTGCTATCTGCTTTGCTATGTTTATTGATATGTGTATTGTTATGTGCTCTGCTATGTGTATTGATATGTGCATTGCTATGTGCTTTGATATGTATATGAATATGTGTATTGCTATAAGTAATCTATTGGTGACCTCCCGTTGCAGCCAAAATACATTTCACACACCCAAACCCCCTGTAATGCACATCATATCAATCAACCACCAACAGCCCCCCAGCCATATGCTTTGCTATGTTTATTGATATGTATATTGTTATGTGCATTGCTATGTTTATTGCTATTTGCCTTGTTATGGGTATTGCTATCTGTATTGATATGTGTATTGCTATGTGAATTGCTATGTTTATTGATATGTGTATTTATATGTGCATTACTATGTGTCTTGCTTTGTGTTTTGATATGTATATTGCTATGTGTATAGCGAAGTGCTCTGCTATGTGTTCTGCTATGTGCATTGCTATGTCGATTGGTATGTGTATTGATATGTATATGGATATGCGTATTGATATGTGTAACTTATTGGTGACCCCCCCTTTGCAGCCAAAATACATTTCACACACCCAAACCCCCTGTAATACACATCATATCAGCCATCCACCAACTGACCCCCTACTAATCATTAATAATCATTACCTTACCTCTTTAGACTTATTCACTGAGCACACCCCTCATTGAGAATCATTCCCTCCCCCCATTCTGCCATGTTGCAAATTACTGGGAGTGAAATCATCCTACCTGTCTCACTCAGCACTGGAAACACAGGGGGGTGTGGCAGTAGAGGCTAGCATGCTGGAGAACGCAGCTTTTTAATCAGCATCTTCCTACCTTCCACATCCTCTGCCTAAATGCCTCAGTGTCTATGGAAGCTTCCAGAGAGAAGCTGGGTATTGGGTGCAGGTGCGTGATACTAGGCACCCAGGGTGGGCATGGTGTGTACCCGTTGGCCGGTCAGAATGCCATAGAGGGCCTAACCCGGCCCGTGGGATGTAGTTTGAGAGCCCCTGGTATAGAAGAAGCATATCCCCAAACATTAGTTAACCCAACTACAAGCTGTGCTAATCAATGTTTGTGTATGTTTATCTGGTTATGATGACCAGATGTTTGGTTAGGATGTAATGGTTCTGTTTGAGGTTTTCAGGTCTAATAATGCAGTGTTTAGCTAAATTAGTTTTTGAATACTTGAATTGTTTCTGTTAATTTTAAATTTGTTTTTTGAAGATGTTATTGTGGCTTAAAGCCACTTTTCGTCTTCAGTTTGTATTTAACGTGAGTCTCTTTAGTTTAAGGTGCAGAGATGAACAGCTGGTTGCGGCACGAAGAAGGTAATTCAAATATCAGAGGGTTTTTAAAATATTTTTAAACTGAAGTAATTGTATTCAGAAAATATTACAAACAAGGAAAAAGTGACTGTTATTTCTTTCACTTTGCCTTCACATTGTAGGTGCAAAAGTGTATAGTCTCCAAATAAATAGGTTTGATAGCCATCAAAAAAGATGGATATGTGTAACCCCTTTGCAGCCAAAATACATTTTACACACCCAAACAGCCCCCCCAGCCAGATGACCTGATATCTGAACCCCCCACATACACATATATGACCCCCTACTAATCCCTACTAATCATTTCCTTATCTACTTTGCTATGTTTATTGATATGTGCATTACTATGTGTATTGCTCTTTGCCTTGTTATGTGTATTGATATGTGTATTGCTATGTGCTTTGCTATGTGTAATGCTATGTATATGGATAGGTGTATTGATATGTGTAATCTATTGGTACCCCCTTTGCAGCCAAAATACATTTCACACAC
>JAHGUE010000030.1:0-27204 GCA_036250615.1 Ptychadena robeensis | reverse complement strand
AAGGGCTCCGCCCCCATACCGATCGATCCATACACTCCATTAGATCTACCAACAACTGGTAGTATAGTGGCCTTCCTGAGAGTAATACATAGTGATTGGAGGTATATCTCACTGCTTGTAGTGCGGGGTCCCCTGATATAATACCTAGTGATTGGAAGTATATATCCACTGCTATGTAGTGCCGGGTCCTCCCTGCTAGAATCATAGTGATTGGAAAGGTATATATCACGTGCTATGTATTGCTGAGGGTCCTTCCACTGATAGAATACATAGTGATTGGAAGTATATACACTGGCTATGTATTGCCATGTCCTCCTGCTAGAAATAGCATCGTGATTGTGAAGGTATAATATCCTGCTATTTAGTGCCGGGTCCTCCCTGATAGAATATCTAGTGATTGGAAGGTATATGTCACTGCATGTAGTGGCCGGTCCTCGCCGATAGAATAACATGTGATTGGAAGGTATATTAATCACTGCTATTAGTGCTGGGTCCATCCCTTATAGACTACATGTGATTGGAAGGTATATATTCACTGCTATTATAGTGAGGGGTCCTCCCTGATAGAATGCATAGTGATTGGAAGGTATATGACACTAGCTATTAGTGGCCGGGTCCTCTCTGATAGAATACATAGTGCATTGGTAAATGTATATATCACTGGCTATGTAGCCGGTCCTCCCTGATAGAATCAGTAGTGATTGGAAGGTATATACACTGGCTATGTAGTTCTGGGTCCTCCCTGATATAATACTAGTGATGTGGAAGGTAGAATCACTTCTATGTAGTGTCTGGGGTCTCCCTGTATAGAATACATAGTGATTGGCAAAAAGGTATATATCACTGCTATGTATTGCCGGGTCCTCCCTGATAATGACATAGTGATTGGAAGGTATATAATCACTGCTATGTCGGCGGGTCCCTCCTGATAGAATACATAGTGAATGGAAGGTATATATCACTGCTATGGTAGTGCCGGTCCTCCCTGATAGAATACATAGTGATTGGAAGGTAGATATCACTGCTGATTTAGTGCTGGGCGCTCCCTGATGAATAGTCATTAGTGATGGAAGGTATATATCACTGCTATGTAGTTGCTAGGGTCCTCGCCTGATAGAATTACATAGTGATTGGAAGGTATATCATCAACGTCATGTAGTGCCGGGTCATCTCCTCTGATAGAATACAATAGTGATTGGAAGGGATATATCACTGCTATGTAGTGGGGCCCGGGTCCTCCCTCACATAATACATATGATTGAAGGTATATATCACTGCTATCAGGGAGGACCCGGCAATACATAGTATCAGTGAATATACCTTCGCCTACTATGTCTTCTATCAGGGAGGACCCGCCCTACAGAGAATACCATAGTGATTGGAGGGTTATATCACTGGTTGCGATATGGTAGTTCCGGGGTCCTCGCCTGATAGAATACATAGTGATATGGAAGTTATTATATCACTGCTATGTATTCCGGGTCTCCCTGATAAGAATAGATGTGATTGGAGGTATATATCACTGCTATGTAGTAAAGCCGGGAGAGTCTCCCTGATAGGAATACATAGTGATTGGAAGGTATATATCACTGCTCCTGTATTGCCAAGAGGGTCCATCCCTGATAGAGATACAGTGATGGAAGGTATATAATCATGCTATGGTAGGTGCCGGGATCCTCCCTGATAGATACATAGTGATTGGAATGTATGGTATCATCTGCTATGTAGTGCCCAGGATCCTCCCTGATAGAAACATAGTGATGGACGGATATATCACTGTCTATGTAGTGTCCGGGTCCGCCTGATAGATATCATAGTGATTGGAAGGTATAATATCACTGCTATGTAGTGCCGGGTCTCCCTGATAGATAAACATAGTGATTGAAGGTATATATCAGCTGCTATTTAGTTCTGGTCCGCTCCCTGATAGAATACATAGTGATTGGAAGGTATATATCCCTGCTATGTGTGCTGGGTCCTCCTCGATAGAATAACATAGTGTTTGAAGGTTATATACTGCTATGTCAGTGCGGTCCTCCTGATAGACGGACATAGTGATGGAAGGTATATATCACTGCTATGTAGTGCGTGTCCTCCCTGAAGTAGAATACTAGTTGAATGGAAGGTAGAATACACTGCTATGTAGTGCCGGGTCCTCCCTGATAGAATCATAGTGATTGGAAGGTATATATCACATGCTATTAGTGCTTGGGGTTCCATCCCTGGATAGAATAACATAGTGCTTGAAGGTATATATCAACTGCTATGTAGTGCGGGTCTCTCCCTGATAGAATAAATACTGATTGGAAGGTATATATCACGTCCTATGTAGTGCCTGGCCGGTTCCGCTCATGATAGAATAGCATATGATTGGAAGGTATCTATTCACTGCTATGTCGTGCCGGGTCCTCCCTCACAGAATAGCCTAGTGATTGGAAGGGTATATATCACTGCTAGCAGGAGGACCCTGCACTACATAGCATTGATATATACTTCCCAATCACTATGTATTCGATCAGGGGTACCCGGACACATGGCAGTGATATATACCCTCCATCACTTATGTTTCTCTGTAGGGCCGGGTCGCTCCCTGATAGAATACATAGTGGAGTTGAAGGTAGATTATCACTGCTATGTAGTGCCGGGTCCTCACCATTATAGAAACATATGATTGGAAGGTATATACACTGCTTGTAGTGGCCAGGGTTCCTGGGATAGGTATACATAGGTGATTGGAGGTATATATCATGCTATTTGTAGTGCCGGGTGCCTCCCTGATAGAATACATAGTGATTGGAAGGTATTATTCGAAACTGCTATGTAGTTGCGGAGGGTCCTCCCTGATGAGAATTACATAGTGATTTGGAAGGTATTATATCATGGCTGATGTAGTGGGCTGGGTCTTCCCTGATTAGAATACATGTGTGATTGGAAGTGTATATAGTCACTGCTATGTAAGTGCGGGTCGCATCCTGATAGAATACTATAGTGAATTGGAATGGTATATAGTCACTGTCTATGTAGTGCTGGGGTTCCTCCTGATGGAATATATAGTTGATTGGAAGGTAGATATGATCACTGCTATGTAGTTGCAGGGTCCTCCCTGATAGATATAATAGTGATTGGAAGGTATGATATCACTGTATGTAGTGTGGGTGTCCATCCCTTGATAGAATACATATTGATTGGAGTATATATCCCTGCTATGTAGTGGCCGGTCCTCCTGATTAGAAGTCTCGTGATTGGAAGGTATATATCACTGTCTATGTATTGCTGGGTGCTCCCTTATAGAAACTATGATGGAAGGATATATCTCTGCTATGTATTGCCACGGTACCTACCTGATATAATACATAGTGATTGGAAGGAATATATCACTGCTATGTAGTAGTCGGGCCTACCCCTGATATGAATCCCTAGTGATTGAAGGTATATATCACCTGCTATGTAGTGCTCTGGTCCTCCCTTGCTACATACATAATTGCTTGGAAGGTACTATATCACTAGCTATGTAGTGCCCGGTTCCTCCCTGATAGAATACATAGTGATTGGAAGTATAATATCCTGCTATGTAGTGCTGGGTCCTCCCTGATAGAATACATAGTGATTTGAAAGGTAATATCACTGGCTATTAGTGCCGGTTCCTCTCTGATAGAATACATAGTGATTGGAAGGTAGAAATTATCCTGGCTATGTAATGCTGGGTCCTCCTGATAGAATACATATGATTGAAGGTCTCTATCACTGCTATGTAGTGGCCGGGTCCTCTCTGATAGAATACACTAGTGATTGGAAGGTATATATCACTGCTATGTAGTGCTGGTCGCATCCCTTAAGAATACATAGTGATTGGCAGGTATATTCACGTCGTATGAGTGGCAGGGTCCTACCTGATAGAATACAGAGTGATTGGAAGGTATATCTCCCTGCATGTATTGCCAGGTCCTGGCCCTGATAGAATTACATAGTTATTGGAAGGTATATAGTATCACTAGCTATGTAGTGCGTGTCGCTCCCTGATAGGAATACATAGTGATTGGCAGGTATTATCACTGTGGCTATGTAGTGCTGGGGTCCCCCTGATAGAATACATAGTGATTGGAAGGTATATATCACTGCTATTTAGTGCCGGGTCCTCTCTGATAGGAATACATAGTATTGTGAAGGTTTATATCACTGCTAGGTTAGTTGCCGGGTCCTCCTGATAGATCCCTAGTGATTGTAAGATATATATCACTGCTATGTAGTGCCGGGCCCTCCTTCCCTGATAGAAGAAAGAGTGTTGGAAGGTATTATCACTGCTAATAGGAGTGCCGGGTCCTCCCTGATAGAATACAAGTGATTGAAGGTATCTATCACTGGCTATGTTGCGCAGGGTCCCAATCTCCCTGATGAATCCATATTGTTGGAAAGGTATATCTCACTGCTATGTAGTGCCGGGTCCATCCCCTTATCAGAATTCATAGTGATATGGAAGGTATATCTCACTATGTAGTTTGGGCCACGTGTCTCCTGATTAATACATAGTGAGGGAGGTTATCTCCCTGCTACTGTAGTGCCGGTCTCCCTGATAAATACAGACAGTATTGGAAGGTTATATCACGGTCTATTAGATGCCCGGGTCCTCTCATGATAGAAATACATAGTGTTGGAAGTATATATCACTGACTATTAGTGCCGGGTCCTCCCTGATAGAATAATAGTTATTGGAAGTATAATATCACTGCTATTAGTGTGCTGGTGTCCTCCCTGATAGAATAGGGGGGCTTAAACCACTGCATATAACAATGGAATGTTCCTTCACATAAACCTGGGCAATGAGGGGTTAAACTGACTAGTTGCATTTAGCATCTGCTGGCTGTAGTCACCGTGCAGTTTTGTTTTGTTTCATACTTATTTTAATGTTATTTCCCCTTCCCTGTAGTTTTTCCAAAAAGGAAACACTGAACGCTTATTTTAACAGAAAATATCATTTTTGAAAGTTTTTTTTTAGCTTTAGTCTGTGTGTCAGTTTGAGACTGCTACAAATAAAGTTTGTTGAAAAAAAACAACATGGCACCTATGCTATAAATACGGCCCCTTGTGGTGCAGTAGGCCTTGAAGGATAAAGAAGTGAGCTCATGGGAAACTGCTGCAGCTGCTGGTAACTATCACTGGGACTGGAATGCTGAGTCTGGATAGGGTTACAATGTTGTTTTTGTTGTGTAGTCATTTGTCGTGAACACATTTTTTATTGTACAACATCAATGTGTAATATGCTTTGGGTTTGCCATCAGTGAGGTGATTAAGACCGGTCTAGTTTGCACACACACAAACCATTGCATTGCATAGATCTCAGTCTGCTTGTTTTCCAATCTTATGATCAGAGAACGTTGTACAGTGTCACCTCCAGCAAACATGCGTGGTCAGTGCCTGATTGGCTGCTAATGTTATTGCACAAGGGCATCAGCCAATCAAATCCAGCCACACAAACACTATGCTTCCTAAACATCGTCCTCAGCAGAGGGAAGGCCCCATACACACCTAGATTTTCTGTTCAATCTAAAAGATCCATTTTTGGGGGTCATGCAAATCTGTGATTGATTGTAATCTATGCCAGCTGGCGTAACAGATATTTGATCACATTTTTTTGGATCAACTGAAAGCGGAATTGATTTAGGGATCAATTTCAATACAACCGATTAAAATTTCCCAGCATGTCCGATCATTTTTCGATCAAAGATTTCCCCAATTTTAATTGTTTAAGGTCGATCTAACCATGTGGGCTGCCATAGATTTTCAATCAATCAACAAAAAAATGTATTGAATTAAGTTGATTGAAAGGAAAATCTAGAAGTATATGGGGGCCTTTACTTTAGCCTGCATACCTACTGCTAAATTTTGGTCACATGCAACACTCAGGATAAAACTCAGTTTGAACCCCCAGATTTCAGTCGAGTAGCTGGACTTGAAAAGGAATGATGTTGCAATATGAATTAGCCTATACATAGCCATTATGAACTGGGCCCTATGAGCTCCCAAACCCAACAGCCAATGTAAAGCTGGACAAGCTAGATCAGAGGTGGGCAACCTTCTTGACTCATGGGCCACAATGGGTTCTTCATTTTTATACTGGATCCAGACCAAGAGCAAATGGATGGAGTAAAAAATTCCTACAGCTGACCATACACCTTTAGATCTCTCTGCCAGATATCCTTTAGATCTACCAACAACTATGTAGATTCCTGTTTCTGCATGAGTGGTGTGTGTGTGTCTGAATGATGACCGTGTGATTGGTGTGAAAACCAAATATAGTTGCAAGAGTTGTATTTCAAATACATTTTGAGGGACATTTCATAGTGGTACTAGTACACAAACATGGCTAGTGTGAAATGGTCCTTAATCTGAATGGGGGTGGGGCGGCTGTTCCTATCTAGTATAGAGGGGCCCTGCAGAGAAAGTTTGGGAATCACTGCTATAAATTATAATAAAGTTTACTGATCCATAGATGTTGGAATTCAAAGCTAACTCCATTCAACACATTTTAGACAGTTCTACCAACAGTAGGTTATCTCCTGGGTACTTTGTGCTGGGCACAAAACAATGGCGTATAGGCAATCATGGCTTAGTACAATGTATGTGGTAGAGGACATTCACCTTTTGTGGGAGAGCCACCCCAGAGGTAGGAACTGAAATGGGAACCCAACCTTAGTGGAGTGATGAAAGATGGAGTTGAATTAGAATCCCTTTCCGCCAGAGAACAATACCCTGTAAGGAAGTGTGCGGGCGGCTTCTGAGCACAACAGCAGCCATTTATATCTAAGACCCTTGATCTTGAATAGGACAGCTCTCAGTGCTAAGTCCAGTTTGGTTCTACACAGAGTAGGGTGGTTCAACACCCGACCTTTGGTAACTGAGGGCACATGTGGAGAACCGGCCAGGAGAGAGAAGCTTCAACCTTCATTGTTCTCTGCCAAATGTCAATGATTATTTTGAGTTAGATGTTTTCTTGACAAATCACTGCTGTAACTATAATGAGTAAATGAGGCACTGGCATCTTCTCAAATATGTATCTATAATTCTAGAATATTTAATTCCTCTAAACTCTATTCAAGACTGGGCCATTTTACTGCCTGGCCTTCATTGATTTGCTCCAAATGATTGCCTACAATCTGTATAATAAATTGCCATGGCCAAACATCGACCAGGTCTGTTCGCCAACAGGTGGATCGGACTTTCCAATTCCCCGCCTTTCATGAGGAATTTGAATGGGGAAAAACGCACAGTTCCTGGTTTTGATTGCTGGACATTGCGTCATTGATGTCACTTCCAGGTTTCAGAGCCACTTTTTAGCTAGAGAGAGTTCTCTACCCAGTCTCTAGTGACTGAATTCTTCCCGCGGCGGGATCTTTCCAGCCACCAGAATAATAACAAACTTCTTCTCGCTGGCAAACAGGTCAAACACCCGTACTTGTTGCCGGCTAGAAGGAAAGCCAACATCCATGTTCACAGCTGAATTGCCTGCCTTTCCATTGCTGGCCATCACTACTCCTGAACCCAATAGCCAATGTAAAGCTGTGATTGCTACAATATACTACTCTTATAGCTAGACAAGCTAGATCAGGGGTGGGCAAACTTCTTGACTCATGGGCCACTGCTATGTAGTGCCGGGTCCTCCCTGATAGAATACATAGTGATTGGCAGGTATTATATCACTGCATGTAGTGCTGGAGTCCACCTGATAGGAAATACGGAGTGACAGGATTGGAAGGCTATGTAATGCCGGGTTGTTCACACCCCCCTAGTGGCGGGACCGCGCAGAGGCCTCCGAGCGATTTCAACACCAGAGGAGTCAAACTCCGTCAGTACCAATCAGTGCGTCGGAACCGCCGGGGATGGGGCCACAGCGACCACAAAGGGGAAGAGCGCCAAAATACACAGGCGCAGAAATAAAACAATTTTGGTAATCACTGCCACCATCCATTTAATTCGGAAAGGAAGGACGGAAAGGGAAACCCGTTCTGATTAGGCACTATAAACGTCTGGGGTAGCGGGGGGGTAGCGACTCTACGGGAAACGCTAGGGAAGCGTTCTGCGGTCTTCAAACAGGTATGAGGGATGAGAGAAATGATTAAGAGTCACTTATTTTATGAATATGAAATTCTTTACCATATACAATAATTTTAAATCAACAATTAGAGAGGGTATAGCCAGGTAAATAAAAAGGTAAAAAACAGAAGAATGATACTTCCCAAAGCAGCACTGTCCAGTTCAGCTCGCTGGCCGTGGCATCGAGGCCTGCGGCTGAAGATCACCTCCTGGGGTCAGAGGAGTTGAGTAGGCCGGAGCCCTTCCAACCTGTTCTGAGCCAAGGTTCTGGGGTAGCACGACTCCGTGTCACGGCTTTAGGGACGGTATGACCTCGAGTAGTGACACAGGTTACCAGGACAGTAAGAACATAAACAATTTTAGCAGGAATAACGCCGCGCAGATTCGACTGTGGTACACGATTCAACACCCCCCTCCCCCCGACTCTTGCCCCCGGGCTGCCAAGCACCCCAGTGGACCCACCCCGGCTCCCGCAGTGGCTGGGCCATTCCAATCTATACAAGTCCTTAATCAGGTCGCCCGTAGGACCTGCGGACTGATCTCAAATGCCTCGATTACTTGACACAAAAGCTTGCAGGTCTGCAGGACGTTCATTCTCTTGTATTTCCGCCCGGACAACCTTCCATGCCAAATAGAAGATAGATACAGAACTAGAACAAGAGTTCGGGAGGGAACTGGCTAACAGTCTCTCTGTATATATATGCACTCAGCCCACGGTTCGTCTAGATGCTTTGATCACACGCAATACCACCACTATGCTACCAACACACACCTGTGAGACTGTATTACCTCACTGCAGCACACCTGGACACACACCTGTCATACCACTGACAGCACACTGACACGACCTAACACACCGTACCAATCTCACTGCTTCACGCCACAATCGTGCGATGTCGACACACACACACCTGTTACACAACTGAGCCAAATGTCCACACCACAAACTGCCATCTGTACTCACCTGCAGCACACTGGACGAAACACGCAACTCAATGTAAGTCATTGACAGAACGTTGTATCAAGTGTGTGCTTGACCGTGAGTATACAGGTGTGTTGTGTGTGTCCATGTGCTTTCGCCTGAGCCGTGATACAAGGTAGGTAGGGGATGCATGGTAGGTTCCTCGGCTTCGTGCTTGCAGTGAAGTGTCACCAGGTGGGGTGTCCAGCGTGCATGCAGGGGAGTATATCAGAGGTGTGAGTTTCGGTTCAGGCTTATTGACCTGTGTGGTTCCAAGTTGTGCCTGACTGTGATTAGTGAGTGTAGCCAGGTGTCGTGTCGTTGTCCAAGTGCGCATGCTGCAGTAGTTGTACTGAAGGTGTGCGGGTGTCCCGTGTGACGTGCAGGTGCTTATGATACCATGGGTGTTTGTGTGTTGTGGTCCAGGTGTGCTTCAGTGAGGTTACAGGTTGTGTGCTTCAGTTCCAGTGTGCTGGCCGAGACTACGCTGTACAAGAGGGGTGTGTGTGTGTCAGGTGTTTGCTGCAAGTTGGTGGTATTAGCAGGTGTGGGTGTGATCAGCAGTGGGATCTCAGTGACAATAGAAACAGTGTGTGGGTCCAGTGTGACTCTTCTGCCATTGCCAGCGTGTACTATAACAGGTGCTGTTGTGGTGTCTCACGTAACTGCCCTTGAAGATCGACAAGTGGATATATACAGGTGTGTGTGGTCCAGGGTCGACCAGTGGATTACAGGTTGTGTGTCCAGTGAGTGTGCTACAGTGACTATACAGGGGTGTGTGTGTCCAGTGTGCCTTGCAGTGGATACAGGTGTGTGTGTCCAGTTGTGGCTGGCAGTGTGTATACAGGTGTGTGTGTCCAGTGGCTCCAGTGATATACAGGGGTGTGTGTGTCCGTGTGCTCCAGTGACTATACAGTGTGTGTGTGTGTTGTCCAGTGTGCTGAGTGTGTATACAGGTGTGTGGGTTCCAGTTGTGACTCCAGTGACTATACAGGTGTATGTGTTCAGTGTGCTCCAGTGGACTATATATACAGGTGTTGTGTTGTTCAGTGTGCTCAGTGATAGACAGGTGTGTTGTGTTCAGTGTGCTCCAGTGACTATACAGGTGGTGTGTACAGTGTGCTGCAGTGACTATACAGGTGTGTGTTGTCCAGTTGTGATCCAGTGACTATACAGGTGTGTGGTCCGTGTGCCCAGTGACTAACAGGTGTGTGTGTGTCCAGTGTGCTGCAGTGTGTATACAGGTGTGTGGTGTCCAGTGTGTCTGCATGAGTGACAGGTGGGTGTGTACAGTGTGCTCCAGTGGAATATACAGGTGTGTGTGTCCAGTGTGCTTGCGTTGCAGTGTAGTATGACAGGTGTTGTGTGTGTGTGTCCAGTGTGTTCAGTGAGTGTACAGGTGTGTGCTTCGTCCAGTGTGCTGTGCCAGTGAGTGTACTAGGTGGTGTGGTGTGTCCTAGAGTGTGCCTTGCGAGTTGTATTAAGGTGTGGTGTGTCCAGTGTGCTCCAGTGACTATACAGGTGTGTGTGTCCAGTGTGTGCAGTTGATATACAGGTGTGGGTGTCCAGTGTGCCTCCATGACTTACAGGTGTTTTGTGTTTCCAGTGGGCTCCAGGACTATACAGGTGTGTGTTTTGTGTCCAGTGTGCTGCAGTGGTATACAGGTGTTTTGTGTGTCCAGTGTTGCTTGAGCAGTGTGTATACAGGTGGGTGTGTCCAGTGTGCTCCTAGGGACTATACAGGTGTGTGTCCAGTGTGCTCCAGGACTATACAGGTGTGTGTGTTCAGTGTGCTCCAGTGACTATACAGGTGTGTGTGTGTCCCGTGTGCTGCAGCTGACGATACAGGGTGTGTGTCCAGTGTGCTCCAGTTGACTTTCAGGTGTGTGTGTCCAGTGTGTCTCCAGTGACTATACAGGTGTGTGTGCCAGTGTGCTGCAGTGACTATAAGGTGTGGTTGTCAGTGTTGCTCCAGTGACTATACAGGTGTGTGGGCCAGTGTGCTGCAGTGCGTGTACAGGTTTGTGTTGCACCATGCCATTTTGCTGGTATGGTGCCTGATATGTGGTTCCAAATTTACAATACATGTTAATAACATACAATCAAACAGAAAAAAGATTCAAACACAAAGTGTTCTTTTAAGTTTTTATTCAAAAAGTTAACATTGTTCAAAAATAGGCCATAATATAAGTTTGTATAAACGAAAAGTTTTTAAGCGCTGTTTGGTTTGCCCATAACATAAATAACTATAAAACTATGTACAAACTGTAAAAAGTGCAATAAGTAAAAAAGAATGAAAACTATTTTTGGGTGACACTTTTATCCATTGGCGCCCTCCCCAAAAAAAACTGGATAAGTTGACGTGTAACTGTTGGTTACATTCTTTTTAGGGAAAACCAGGGCGTTCGTTAGCTGTTTTGGACCGATTGAGGTCAGCCTCACCATTTTAATGCGCTCAGCATGTTTCTGAAATGACCAATGTCACATAATCTAAGTCACCAAAGCTGGCTGTTGATCCCACCGGAGAAAGGAAGAATAGAGGGCTCCTTCACAGGCCGGCGGGACAGGGCGGGGTCCACACCCGTACTGTCCGCTGGCAAGAAGGGGGCGAACATACTTGTTTCATAATAGTACAAATGTACACCTTGTGATCTTGTCTCGAATGCTTTCCGAAATGCACTAAATATTTATGTATAGTCATATGTACTGTGATATGCACATATGTACCCTTCGACAATGGGAATGGCATTCTCCATTTGCATTTAGGTTAAAAAGCCCGCCAATGTGTGGTTTTTTTGTGAAATGTAAACAGAGGCAATGAAAATATATATGTTTTTTGGTTCGTGGGTTAAGTTTTACAAATCAAGTCCGCAATGTGTACACAGATAGATTTGAGTTCAATATGTGCCTTTTTTACAAAATTTTTTTTTTTTTCATTTATTAGTCCACTAAAATTACACCGGGCTACACCATCACATTATGATAGCAATAAACGAGCTTTGTACATCATGTACTTCCCATCACAGTAATCAGTTTATAACCAAAAACTATGTTCATATATGCGCAATAGTAAACAAGGAAAGCAGAGCGAGATATGTCGTTTTTTGGCGCAAAACATCGCGAGATTACACCGCCGCCCATTTTGTGTCGTCGTTACGATCGAGGTATGGTAAGAAGGAAGAGGTTGTCAGGTACGTTTTTTTAGCTTTAGCACCATTCACTTGTTACTTGTAACCAGCGAGACAAACGCCATAGTGAATGTGTATCCTTAAAATCAGACACGACGGTTCAATTATGTTGTATGTTCATGGTAATTTGTGACAACCACAGCTGGTTTACTGACATGTGATCACTACTAAGAAGGGTTTTACAGCGTAGACAGAGTAATTCGCACCTTGAGTTTAGTTTGTTCACACACAGTTTGTTGTACCAAAGAATATGATATTTGTTAAGTCATATACCATTACACGCTACGTAACTTGTAAACCTGAGTGTATATTTTGCAACAATTGTAGTGTATAGCCTGTCGTACTAAAGTTTTCTGTAGTATTTTTACAATGCCCGCACATCGACGCTTTTAGTGTGTATGACTATTAGGATTATAATATTTTCGTGGTGGCTTGGCCTTTGTCCACGACCGAGGCTTGACACGGAATCGGGTTCGAAAACGCCAAATTAAACTTCTGGCCCATCACTTTGGTTCCTTGATAACCGCAGACCGCGGATATGGCCTCAATAGTTGAAACTGTCTGGATAGGGAAATCCCCATCATTAGCCTCTTGTGAGAAAGTTAAAAGTAAAGATTATTTTTTTTACCGATATCAAAAAGCTGCGGCTACCGGGCAATTGGCCAGACTATTGCCGCCCTTTTTACAGCTGGCTGGTGGTTTGGTGATGTTGTGAAATGTGGACACAAAAAGTGAGAAAAAAAACCATTATTTAATAAAACGGATGTATTGTAATAAAAAAAAAAAGGTCGATATTTATTATGAAACTATCAACTACCAATATATACATCCCAAAAAGGTTAAAATGCAACAAAACATGGTGAAGAACATCAGAAATCATATTATTTGCCAGGGACCACTTTCCAAGTCCATTGAAATATTCAAACATATGTTGTCCCTATTCCCCCCACCGCTTGTGATGATTGTGCTTCTGTGGGAGGGGTTGGCTGGAAGTTGTTGAATATAGTGTATCATTCATCTAGGGCCGATCGTGACTCTGTCAGATTTATTTCCTCATCGCTTAGTATGCCAAAGCATAAGAAAGGCCATTGTGCATACGCAAGAAATTGTGCCAGTATTACAACAGGTCAGCACTAATCAGCTCCACCTTTTCTGGACATGGTTAATGGGGGAGAGAAATATACGAAAGCGTTGTTGGGCTAAAAATCCCAAAGGCGTTCTCGACTACACGACGTGCTCTGTGACAGTCTGTAATTAAAAATGTTACAGTTTCCCAGAGTCAATGTGCGCATGGAAAGGGTTTTTCAGCAAATTGGACCAAGGGCAAATGCCTCATCACCAATAAACACAAAGTGAGCCCCTGTTAGTTTCATTGTAGTTGTAGATGATTTCTTTCAGACGATAGATCTCGTCACGCCTCCATTCACTCACCATCAGGACATTCGTCCATTTTGCCCACGTCCAAACATTAAAAATCATATGGCATTTACTAGCCAGCCTAATAATACGGAAAAATTCCTTTGTAATGGTAGAAATAGGATCCACTTTGGGTTGGGGGTTTATCCGGACCATGTTTACCATCAAGGGCACCCCCACAGTTTGGGAAATTCCAGTGTTCATCAAAGTCTTGAAGCTATGCTTTTCCACTCCTCAGCACAAGAGGGAAACTGCTAATCATATAGGAAAAAAAGAAAAAAGAAGTTATTACAATAGTTCAAAAAAAAAATCACATCTGGTTTACTATAGTGATCTCTATAGTGACTAGGCCCTCATCATTTTTGGTCTCAGTTTAGCTGTCTAACTTCCTTTGGGGTTGGGTTTACATGTTCTTCTATTTCTTACTCCAGGCTTTATCAAATATCGCTAAACCCCCCCCCCCCCCATAATCCAAACCCCCCCCCCCCACAAGCCATTGTAATTGAATTACACCACCCCACAAAATCTATAATACATATACCACACCCCCACCCCCCCCCCCCCACAATCCATAATACATATACTCCCCTACACATATGTACTTGACAACGTTAGAAAAATGTAATTTGAAAACATTTTGGGGAAAGGGAAACAAGTTACCTTTATGTATCTCGCCTAAAAGCTGCTCGACTATTTTGATGATCCTTTTTTGCAGGGGGCGCGGCAGGAGAATGACAAGGGGAACATTGGAAGTGTGTATGGCAGGGGTGTATAGTCAGAGTGAGGTCCCCTTTAAGCCCTGGACCAGCATGCCCTGGGGTCCCAGGAAGAGTTAAGAGGTGTCACCGCCCATGGGACGGGGGCCTTTGGGAGGGAGAGCGAGGGGGGGTAGAGACAAGCAGCACGCCTGCTGCTGTCTCCATCTGGGGGCTTGCATCTCGAAATGTTTAGTCCGGCGTCCGTGCAGCCGGTAGGCGAAAATTAGCACGCACGACTCAATACCCAGATCCATACCACAGCAGCGTGCCAGCTTCGATCGGCGTAGTACCGTGCTTCCAGTGGGGTGGATACCCGGACCCCCGTGGATCCGCCCTGAGTTACGCGATCCTGCGCTCTGGAATATCCGCGGCACCCCCTCCTGCATTGGGTGTCGCAAGCATCCTCGCCGTACCGTTCCTGCGCTGCCCTGTGTCCCTGCCTCGGTCGGGGTAAGAACTGCGGCATTCGTGAAAGAAACTTTCCCTGATCATCCTAAGCTGAGACGTTATGGGACTATTGTTATTATTACCCCTGCACCGTGTGCTGTTGTTATTGAGCACCCCAGCTGGGCCCCGAGTATAGTAGTATTCATAAAGTTGAGCCTTGAGCATTACAGCCGCCTCTGTCGTCTGATTGATTCCTGTGTACCTACAGTGCAGTTCCCATGTGGCCACACCACCCTGAAGGCGTCTGCATTTCTCGTATGATCTCAGAAGAAGACAGCTAGCAGTTGGTAGGGCCTGGGCAGTCTTGGATGGGAGACCACCTGGGAATACCAGGTGCTGTAGACACTTATCTTTTTTGGCAGGGGGCGATGCAGGAGAAACGACAAGGGGAACATTGGAAGTGCAGAGTAGTTGGGAAAACAATGAAGGGTCTGATCTCGTTGATCTCAGAAGCAAGCACGGTTAGGGCCTGGTCAGTACTTGGATGGGAGACCGCTGGGAATCCAGGTGCTGTAGACACTTATCTTTTTTGGCAGGGGGCGCTGCAGGAGAAACGACAAGGGGACATTGAAGTGCAGTTCCCATCTGTGGCCACACCACCCTAAGAGCGTCTGATCTCGAAAGCTAAGCAGGGTAGGGCCTGGTCAGAGTACTTGGATGAGACCACCTGGGAATACCAGGTGCTGTAGACACTTATCTTTTTTTGGCAGGGGGCGCTGAAGGAGAAAAGACAAGGGGAACATTGGAAGTGCAGTTCCCATCTGTGGACACACCACCCTGAAGGTGTCTGATCTCAGAAGTAAGCAGGGTGATGGCCTGGTCAGTACTTGGATGGGGACCACCTGGGAATACCAGGTGCCTGTAGACACTTATCTTTTTTTGTTGCAGGGGCGCTGCAGGAAAACCGACAAGGGGAACATTGGAAGTGCAGTTCCATCTGTGGCACACCACCCTGAAGGCGCCTGCATGATCTCGTTGACCTCAGAACTAAACAGGGTAGGGCCTGGTCAGTACTTGGATGGGAGACACACTGGGAATACCAGGTGCTTGTAGACACTTATCTTTTTGGCAGGGGCGCTGCAGGAGAAAACGACAAGGGGGAACATTGGAAGTGGCAGTTAGTTTATGACTGTGGCCACACCACCTGAAGGGAACTGATGATGAATTCAGAAGTAAACAGGGTTAGGGCCTGGTCAGTACTGGATGGGAGAGACCACCTGGGAATACCAGGGCTGTAGACACTTATCTTTTTGGCAGGGGGCGCTGCAGAGGAGAAACGACAAGGGGAACATTGGAAGTGCAGTTTCTGTCTGCGGCCACACCACCCTGAAGGCGCCTGAAGGCCGCAACAAAACATGTAGGACCCCAAAGTTGATCAGGAAGCTGGGTCAGCGTGTGACCACTACACATGGTTATATATGGAAACCCCATATACATCAACAGAGGTTATGTGCCTATAGATATCATTAAAGTAGTCTAGTGGAGCATAGGTGCTCAGGCATCCAGGGTCTGGGTCAATCATGAGCTTTAATGTACGCCAATTAGCATACTATCTGCAGCTCAGCGGAGTCCCGTTACGGCTCGAAGTAGGCCAGGTTGAGACATGCCGGTGAGTGGAGGATGGTGAATGGTCCGATTCCTATTCCATATGCAATAACAGGTTTTGGGAGGCAGCAGCAGGTTGGGCACCGGTGGTCTAGACTGTTGCATTCTCTTGTTGTCACTGGTAGAGAGCGAGTCTGCAGTGACCCTACATTATTCATTCATTTTATGTTATATTTTATTTATTTCCAGAATCCAAACCAGAGGTTTTAGGAGAAAGATGCAGGATAGTGGAGACAGCATCCATTGAGATTTGCTGTACATCTACCTGCAAGAAATACCTGTCCTAGACAGGTCAGTCCCACAAAATGAGGGTTGATGGAGAAGAAACTGAAGAGACGAGATAAGGGTGGAAATTTGTGACCTGGGTGTGAGAGGCCGTATAAGAGAACAGATGGATGGAAGGAAGAGGAAGAAGAGGAGGAGGAAGATATTGAGGAAGACGAGGAGGAAGAGGAGGAAGAGCCCCAGTAAGATGGAGGAGGAGAAAGAAAGAGGGAGGAGGAAGAAAGAGCCAGCAGAGGGAGGAAGAGGAGGAGGAAGAAGAGAGCCTGCACAGAGAGGCAGTAAGAGGAGGAGGCAAAAGAAGAGCCCAGCCAGCTGAGGAGAGGAGGAGAAGAGAAGAGCCCAGACAGATGGAGGAAGAGGAGGAGAAAAGAAAGAAGCCCAGACAGATGGAGGAAGAGGAGGAGGAAGAAGAGCCCAGACAGATGGAGGAAGAGGAGGAGGAAGAAGAGCCCAGCCAGATGGGAAGAGAGAGGAGAAGAGCCCAGAGAAGATGAGAAGGAAGAAGAGCCGCAGGGAGCCGAGATGGTAGAAGAGGAAGAAGAGCCAGCCAGATGGGGAAGAGGAGGGAGGGGAAGGAAGAGCCAGGCAGATGGAGGGGAAGAGAGGAAGAAGATATTTGTTACATTTCCAGATGAGGTCCAAAAATGGGCGTTCCTGCAAACCATCGCTTTTCAGAGACGCAGAGACTTCTTATAATATACCGTAACGTGGAGTGGTAGGTTCAAGGTTGAGAACAGGCTAACAGGTGTAAATGGTCCCCGCCCCCTTCCGGTTATCTCTTCTTTGTCAAGTAAGAATGTATAAACCATAACATAATACAATATAATTTATTCAATATGTGGTGTAATACAAGGTCATTTCGTATATACTAAAGTGGTCAAAACAAGTTTTATGCGGATATACCCAATGCTTTAACAACTTAAGTAGTATATCACAGCAAAGGTAGGATAATACTCAATAGTGCTAGAAGTACCCAGCATCATTTATAATGTGACACAATATTCAGATTTCAGGCATGAGGATAAGTCGTCTATAGCAAACATTTGAAGTTGAGGGCTTGTTGCCCTGGAAATTCGGTAGCGTTAAGTTATAAATCCACCGCATCTCCCATTGGAGGAGGATCCTGTTTAGGTTACCCCACGAATCGATGTTTGAAAACCCTTCCAGCACTACAAAAGGAAACACACCGACATGTGTACATATGTGTAGTGCGATGTGTCTACCAATGGGTACGTCAAACGCCCAATTTCCATAGACCTAATGTGTTCTTTCAGGCGTTGCCAGAAAGGCATTTTGTTTGCCCACATAAACATATAACTACGCCTGCGGTCTGGCAGAGGCATAATGATTAGCCAATAGATGGCCATGGATTGGCGTGTTTTTTAATCATGTCGCCATGTCTGCACACCTTTTCCGCTAATGCCGGCTCCCATCTGACCGTGTAATGAAGAGAGAGCTATATATGAAGTTGCATCTTAGCTCCTCCTGTCCGTGGGAACAGCAATCAATTGCTTCCCCACAGACACAGATCAGTAACAATCGGAGAGGAGGAGGAGAGAGAGCAAAAGACAGCTCCTCCCCCATCCCATGTAGATCAGTGTAAAGTATGAT
Organism: Ptychadena robeensis; assembly: GCA_036250615.1. Classification (NCBI taxonomy): domain Eukaryota; kingdom Metazoa; phylum Chordata; class Amphibia; order Anura; family Ptychadenidae; genus Ptychadena; species Ptychadena robeensis. The sequence continues at coordinate 8,845 of JAHGUE010000030.1, read as the reverse complement.
GTTCTGCTGAGAGTGTACTGACCCCTTCGGCTGAATTGAATATTGCATTAATTAAATTCATTGCATTATCCAATTGATGTGAAAATGTATTAATTTTTTCTGGTTTTCCTGCCCTAAAAACTGGGTGACGTCTTATGGTCCGGTGTGTGTCCTATAGTCCGAAAAATACCGGTTTGTTGTATTAATTTTCGGATAGTCTTACTTTCACAGGTACATGCCTCCAGTTGTTGTCTGACGTTCTACAGTGTAAAACTGTATATTATGTACAGCACTATTTGCATTTATATCTATACTGTCTAATGATTTTTTTAAATATTGCAATCATGTTATTTGCTACCAAGTGTATGGATCATGTATAATACACAACCGCGATGTGGTAACAGCATGTGATATAAATTGATTGTTTTGGAGCTCACTCCTAGGGTAGAGGGTACCCTGTCTGTTCCCAGTGGTTATCCTAAGGAATGAAACTTACCTTATATTTTACAAAATCTGGGATGGGGTAGCTGGCTTTATTTATAATAAAATTTGTTCTTATACACACCAAAGGAACATACGTTTAATACTGTTATTGTCTTCGGATGTCTACCTTCCAGTCCCATGCGCCCCAGCCAGCCACCTCTGGTGCCGATAATAGAAGGTGTCCTTATGTCTAGGAGCTGCGACATTCTGTGTTGCAGTAACTATAACAATTTCCAAATCAACTCCCACTAAATTTTTTAGGGCTGTTTCCACTTGGTCAATCGGATGGAGTCGCGCCCATACATTTAAATGGAGTCGCGATCTGAAACACTGCTTACTGTGCTTTGGATCGGGACAAAACCACGTCTCCATTCATGGATTCAATTCTCAACTCCAACAAGACGGAGAAAAAGACAAACGAGGAGAGGGGAAACATAGGAGGGCCGTGCTACGACACGCACACGGTCAAGAAGGAGAAGAGCCGTAGCGAGGACAGACGAATGGAGAGAGGGAAAACAGGGGGAAGTGGAGGAAAGACGGGAAGAGTGGGGAAGAGAGGAAGAACAGAGAAAAAAGAGGCGGCGGGAGGAGCGTGAGCCGGGGGAAGGCCGGACGGCGGGAGACACACAGACACGGTCGAGGAGGAGCGAATTCACACATGAAAGAGGGACGGATGGAATAGAGGCCAATAGAGGAGGCACAACTGGAAGACGCACAGGGATTTGCAGCGAGTGAAAAGGTAGTGAGGTAGCGTATAGTGTGCTGCTACATAGACCGAGGGAACGGAGTGAGCTGATAATGGCAGTCCGATGGGCGAAATACGTATCGATGGAACCGCGACGCAAGAATAACGTGGAGGGACAAAGAGAAGGGAAAGAGCACAGCACAGCAGGTAATAATTGAAATATGGAACATAGGAAAAGCAGAAAGGTTGATGCCAGCTATAACGGCGCCTTTATAGGGAGAAGGGCTTACTAGTGGACGGAGGGCAACAAAGGCAAGACTGAACATACATGTGTTAAGGCCGACCGAGAGGGTACAAAAACCAGAAAGATAATGGGAAAGAGGATGGTAGTAATCGAACAGGTCGGTAGTGAGACGAGAGCTGACGCGGGGGCAACAGCAAGGATGAGCCAAAAAAGGCTAGTCGGGGAATCGATGGGGTAGGAAGGGGGTATGAAAAAGTGAATGCTAAACGTTGGAGAGTTGTGGAGGGTTGACCCCACATCAAGGGCTTCGCACGGATGGGGCATGATACTGAGGGCATTTGTTTGATGAAGGGAGAAAAGAGAAGAACCGTCAATGGGAATAGATTTTTACCCAACACACACAAAATCTTAAGTAATAACGGTTTAGTTCGAGGCTACTGCTGGAGGTACCAGGAGATGGTGGTGTGGGGTCCTCAATTTCAGATCATGACAGCGGTGGTTTTTAATTATGACCAGTGGCGTTGACTCTTTTCACTCTCTTCTGGTAGGCCCCTGCCAGACGGTGGTCGATTCATGCTGCAGAGGACCCTCATCTGTACTGAGTTGACAACCCGATGGCCTCTCATGCTCCTCCATTAGGGATGCACCCACTAGAAGATGCGAAACCCTGTCTCACAGTGCTTTACCATTTCCACCAAAGCGTATTCCATACCTCAAAGGTTAGTGGCAACTTTTCTCTTGTCATACTTATTAATCTTATGCTAGCAACGATAACCACATGCCAACAGCGGCTGGAGGTTGTTTACGAGGATGATGCATCTACCAGGACTCCTGTGCGGCCCCAATTGGGGACTCGGACGCGTCCAATGAGTAAGCTCGGACTAGGTCCCGAGACTCTGACCCTATACCACCAGCTAGCTAGATGATTAGAATGGTCTCAGATAACACGCCAACGCGCGGCACATTTGGTCGCATAGGGAACGCGTGAGAGGGCGTAGAGTCTCGTGCTGTGGAGTTGGTAAGTGAAGTTGGTAGCCGGCATCTGCGCCGTGTACTTGGGACCGCCCCTGTCGGTCAGCGTTGGATCATCGATGGGGCGAAGATTAGTGGGCGGGGGACCTTGGTCCATTAGACTCCATAATAATGGAGCGAGGGTTGTTCCCCACACCCTACGTCATTGATGGGGGACGTGTGAGGTACTCGGTGCAAAAGCGAGTTTGCAGTACCTACAGGTAGGGGCGTAACCACATTTGCGCGCACGGGTAGGGGGACCGGGGCCGAGTGTACTATATGATCATTGTACCCGGTTGTGTGGTATCCTTGGTACTTATAAATCTGGTTTTTTCTGGTATATATTTGCATAATTGACATCGTCCAATAAATTTGTAACACATTTACATGTAGGTGTAATACCATGAGTTAATAGTGGATCTGTTTGCACAAACTAATTTGCCTCATGTGTTCCAGCGACAACGCATCTATATTCAGTCATACCTATTGATTATGAAACAACAACAGCCGACTCACGATGTCACCAGTTGTACACTTGCCATCAGAAGCACAAGCACGCTTCCACTTTTTGCATAGCAGACAGTAATATATAGAACTATACTAGTATTTATTATACACATATACACTGCAAGTATTAGGAGGTGACAACTCTTCGCGGATACTAGCTTGTCCTCTTGTGTCTGTATTAAAAACCTAGAAGGTAATTAAAAAATACAAACATTTGGTGTAACACAAAATAATACATTCATGAGGTTTTTTTGTTTTGCTTAGAGGGTTTGTGTTCTTGTATGGCACCAAGAAATAATAAATATGTTATTTAGAGAAGTGTAACACCTATTATACAAGAGCACTTACGGAACTGCAAAATTAGGATAGAAACAACTATCCAGTCAGGACTTTCATTGTTGTGGGTAAAAGATTAGGATTGACTTCAGACAGATCTCGTATTACATGGTTAGAGAGTATTACCGATTTTGTTCCTGCCATCGCAAAAAGAAAATGACGGAGACTGTGAAACGAGTAATGAATGATTCTAGTGTCATCTGGTCTTGTGTTGAAGAGGGTTGCTTGAGTTTGTGGGGGAAATGCATATTCCTGTTGATGGAATTAGTCATAGCTGCGACCCAAAAGAGGATGGTGTGGCAGAAAACCTTGTCTGCAGAAGTGGTGAGCCGGGACGGTAGAATTGATCATTATTCGTGACATGGCAGTGTATTGTCATCCAGCATGAAGATTTTGGCAACATACATGGTTCTGGTCTGAAGCATTATGCAGGGGTCAGGCCAAAAACACTCCACGAAAGCTTCCACTTATACTAAGCAATGAACAATGACTTTTGGTGTGAAAAAATGTCCCTAATTGGGTGGATATAAAAGTCCACCCTGGTCCGCATAGTAGCAGGACCTTCTAGAACTGGCAATTGCGGGCTGGCATGTTAAATATAAGCTGAATGTAAACTTGTTTTATATATAATATAAAAATAAATCTTTATTCAAGGTTAAATTAGTAAGCAATAAAAACTGACAAATAATGGTACCACGCAGGGTCCAAACTGATTATCAGCAATGTTGAAAACATTCAGTGTAAAAAAGTATTAATCAAGCCTGAAGTGATAGTCCCACACGTGATCTTTGATCAATCGGTTGTCCAGTATTTCTCCGACGCGTTTCGCCCCAAAGGGCTTCCTCAGGGAGATACTCAGGACTGGTGATCTAAGTATATTTGACAACGAATATTATAGGTAAGTATAAAAAAAAAAAATTCTGGTAGTGAAAATAGAGAATTCCATTCAAATAAATTAAGTGCATGTCAAAAATTTACAATACAAATCATACATTACATCTGAAAATTATTCAAGCGTGCCAAGAAATGCAGACAAAAAAATACACAAATCCATGTACATAGTTACATATGGATCTCATAATAAGGGAGTTTAAGTTTAAACTTTTTAAGAGTTGTATGGTATATCCAGAACATAAAGTAAATTGTATCTAGCATACAAGTAAGTTGACACCATATTGGTAGTATATGTCATCAGTTCAAGACAATAAGCCAAGGGTGTTTCATATCATAAGTAAGTAAAGTTTAAAACCACATATTTCGGCTATATCATGAATTTATAGGTTCATGAATTGAAGGTTGACACCTTGATGTTATTCACCATATTACTGGTACATGGATAAATCAAATAATTAACTGCTATTGACATCAGTATCAACAGAAAAATCAAGATACTCACAGATCACTTTGTAAGTAGTAGGAGGAAGACTATACGTAAAGATGTGTTCAGATAATAGGCAAGCAATCGATATGTATAAAACAACGGTGTAGTACTCCTAGTGTACCCGCTCAGGAGTCACTCCTAAGAGGAGGGAGCCTCCAGGGATCCTCGTCTCAGTGACTAGAAGCAGATCTACAAAGCGCAAAGGGACAGCTAAATCGGCACATACGTCAGAGACCAGTCAAAGAGGTGACAATGTCCCAGGAAATCAAGTGTTGAAAGGAGTGGGGGGAGTGAAGGGGGAGGAGGGGAGGAAAAGAAAAACCTATAATGAAGATAGGTAGAGGTAGTGGTAAGGTGAATAGAGGAAAGGGAAAAATGAGGGGGAGGGGGGGGGGGGAGAAAACAGTGGGTAAGGACAAAGAGTGAGGAAAGAGTAAGTTACTCACCGTTGCAGAGAGAGAGGACATATGTCAACGTCTCAACCGGCCGCAGCAGCAGCGCCAGAGTGACATCCCCCAGCACAAAGTAGACTACTTATAGTGATTTCTCCCCAATAGGAACGGCCACAGGTGGGGAGAGGAGGCGGGGGACGGAACAGGAGGAACAGGGAAACACCTGGGGTTGTAATCACGGCAGACCAATAGGGGAGCCGGATAGCAGGTGGATCCCTGTCCGAGTGGACCGCCCCACGTCAACCCAACCCAGCCAAGACTCGTCACACTAAGGAGAGAACGTGACGCAGGGTACCTGGTGATCCTGCCCACAGCCGTGTGGGGAAGCCGAAGGTGCAGGAGCGCCCAGTACCTTACCGCCGGTCAGGCAGACAGGAGACAGAGGGGCGCGGTGTGGGAGTGGCAAGCAGGCGTCAGGATGCCGGAACGCATATGCGCTCCAAGCCTCTCTCGTGACGTCGGATATAGATGGTGTGCACATCCCCAGGTGGAGAGCCCGCATATTGGGCGCTAAGGCGCGCATGCGCGTTAGTGATGGAAACATCACACACAGGCTGTAGGCATCAGCGAGAATGGAGGAAATTCCTCCATGAACGCTGAGTGTCACCGCCCCCTCCCAGTGTCCCCCAAGAGTGGACAGGCCAGCATCTGAGGGGTCATAGGTGGGGTCCCCTAGGTGTAAAAGGGGAGGTACCCTGCGTGTCTGGACAGGAGATGGAAAGAGGGAGGGGGGACCGTTAGGAGTATAACGAATTAATAAGAATTGAAAAAAAAATGTTTTAATTATAATTGGATTAAATAACAATAAAGATAATGATAAAAAAATGAATAACAAAAAAGGTAGTGATAAAGACTGAATAACAATTTCAGGAATATGTGAAAAATTCGTGGAGTAGGCATAAAGATGCACCTAAAAGTGTCAAACATGAGTTCAATAATAGTAAAGGTAAAATACAAAAAGAAAGAAGTGTCTGGTATAAAATCCTAGATAATGGTCAGAGGGCAACAAATAATAGTCAATAAGTATTAAGTTGGTACACTGTTGGTCTGATGGTACCAAGGGTCGCATCAGTGTTTTGAATAGTAGAGATGGGCCACTTTGGATGAACTAAATTATTGATCAGGTAGAAAAGGTTTATAAGAAACCGCGTCATTCAGACCTGGATATTTTGTTGCGTTAAGTACATATATCCACCTCTGTTCGTGCTGCAACAGGATGGTATCCAAATTGCCGCCTCTGATGTTAGAGGGTAAGTGTGTCAGTATGGAAAAAGAAATAACGTCCAAACTATAATTATGATGGAAGGCGACGTGCCTAGCAATCGGCATATGTAGGTTACCTTTGGTAATGTAACCCAGATGTTCGCGAATACGGAACCGGAATTCGCGTTTAGTTTTACCTATGTAGAACGCCCCGCAGTTGCACTTCATCAAGTAGACAACCGCGGGGGTTCTACAGGTAACCTGGGTTTTGATCTTTAAGTTGGTTCCGTTTGGTAAATCTACGTTTGAGCCCTCATTGACCCAACTGCATTGTGTGCAGGATCCACATCTGTGGAGACCTGGCTCGTCTACTGTCTGGTAGGGTTGAATGTAGTGACTATTGACCAATTGGTCTTTTAATGATTTTGACCTTCTAAAGGTTATTTGTGGTTTTGGGGCGACAAATTTTGCCACCATGTTGTCAGCTTGTAATAGGGGCCAGAACTTGTTTAAAATCTCCCTGATAGTATCATGTTGGGCAGAATAAGTCAAAATGACTCTGGTGTTTGGCGAATTGGTCAACCTTTTTTTGTCAGAGTATATAAGAGATGTTCTTTGGTGCTGTTTGGCTCGTTTATAAGCATGTTTAAGGTTTCTTTTGCTGTAACCTCTCAAAGTCAAGCGTGACTGGAGTTCCTTCGCTTTAATAGCAAACTCCTCCTCTGTAGAGCAGTTGCGTCTGACTCTTAAGTATTGCGAATATGGAATGGATCGGACCAGTGCCACTGGATGTGCACTGGTCGCGTGTAGAAGTGTATTGCCAGAGGTAGGTTTGCGGAATAGAGTTGTATTGAAATGTCCGTCCTTGGTCAATTCAATTGTTAAATCCAAAAAGGGTAAAGCGGTAAAAGTCCATTCATATGTGAATTTAAGGTTCCAGACATTGGTCTGGAGGATAGTTACAAATTCATCCAATAACTGCGAAGGGCCGCTCCATACAATGATGATGTCATCGATGTAGCGGCGCCAGAGCCGCACATGAGACAAATATCCCGACAATGATGGGTCCGTTTGAAGATCGTTTTCCCATTTCCCCAGGTACAGGTTGGCATATGTAGGGGCACAACATGTGCCCATAGCTACCCCCTGCACCTGGAGGAATAGGTGGTCCATGAAGGTGAAAGCGTTATGCGTCAAGGTGAAAAATAGTAGTTTAAGTATTAGTTCATTTAAGTCCACCCGGGATGCATAGTGGGCACCCAGGTTGCGGCGCACAGCAGCAATCCCCTTGTTATGGGGGATGCTGTTGTATAGGGCCTCCACATCCACGGTAGCCAGAATGCATCCAGGGGGCACAGTCAGGGTGTCTAAAATTTTCAAAAGACTGAGGGTGTCTTGTAGGTAAGAAGGAACAAATAGAAGAAATTCCCGTAAATAAAAATCTACGAAGATACTCACCCTTTCCGTGAGAGACCCCCCTCCAGAGACGATCGGTCTCCCCGGTGGTTTGAGCAGGCTCTTGTGCGTCTTGGGCAACGCATAAAAGGTCGCCAATTTGGGGAATGGTACAGATAGATATTCCAAAGTGTTATTGTCAATAACCTTAGATTTGAAAGCTCTAGTCAATAGGTTGTCCAAGTCTGTTTTAAAGGTTTCAATTTCAGTCAATGTAATCACCTGGTACCAATCTCTGTTTTTTAAGATGTTATGGCACATGGTCTCATAGTCCTCATGGTTCATTAGGACAATATTTCCACCCTTGTCGGATGACTTAATTATCAGATTTTTGTCCCTTCGTAAGGTCTGAATGGCTTGATATTGGTGGGGGGTTAAGATTTTTGGAATGTCAGTGTTGGTTATATTGTCAGATCTCGCTAATTCCTCAATAGCCTTAGTTACTTGGGTGGTGAAAGCATATACCGCAGAGTTAGAGTACAGGGGTGGAAACTTCTTTGATCTTAATTTGAAATTTGGAGTTGGTCGAGTGTTTACAGGTGAGGTTACAGGTGTTAGTTCTGATTCAGTGTCCCACAGGGTTAACCAGTCATCATCATCTGTAGTCTCAATTTGTTCGTCTAACAACTGTACTAGGTCCTTTATGGCCATAAATTCTTGGGTGGAAAGCTCTTTCCACCACTCAGTTTTAAAGTTGGTTCCCGTTTGGGATCGATCATACATAGTGCGTAATAATAGTTTGCGGGCGAAAAGATTGACATCTTTGATTGTTTCACAGACGTCCATCTGGCTTGTCGGGCAGAAACTGAGACCTAATTTAAGTATCTCTATCTCAATCGATGTGAGTTTATGGGAAGATAAGTTAATAATATTTAGATTTGTTTTTGAGTTTAAGTCTTGGGGGGGTTCAGTGACCGATGAAAAAAATCAGTAATCTGTGCATCTACCCCAGAAAATGTTTGTTTTGGTGGGGTACGATCAGTAGTTTTTTGTTTCGGGTGTTGGCTCGATGTTTCTGTTGTTGAATGATAGAGGGGTGCATCCCTTACACTTTTGGTGGAGTTTTGGCCTATTTTGGGCATTTCACAATCACAATAGGTAAAACTAAA